>OY856410.1:852956672-853226672 GCA_963693085.1 Alisma plantago-aquatica
CTTCTAGCTCCTGTAGTTGAAGTTGTCTGTTCTCTCCTGCACTTTTAAGGTCGAAGTTTAGTTGCTTGATGGCCCACCAGGCTTTATGTTCCAGTTCTACTGGAAGATGACATGATTTATCGTACACCAAGCGGAACGGAGTTGTTCCAATTGGTGTTTTGTAAGCCGTACGATATGCCCAGAGGGCGTCAGAAAGTTTGGTGGACCAATCAGTGCGATTTTTGTTCACTGTTTTTTCAAGAATCGCTTTTATCTGTCTATTGGATACTTCCACTTGGCCACTAGTTTGCGGGTGGTAAGGTGTGGCAACTTTGTGATGGACTCCATATCTTCTTAGTAATGCTTCGAAACTTCGTTCCAGAAAATGGGTTCCGCCATCAGATATGACCGTTCTTGGAACTCCAAATCTTGGAAAGATGGTATCTTTGAACAATTTGACAACAGGTTTGGAGTCATTAGATGTAGTGGGTACAGCTTCGACCCACTTCGAGACGTAATCCACAGCGACCAAAATGTACGAGAAACCATATGATGAGGGGAAAGGTCCCATGTAGTCTACCCCCCATACATCAAACAGCTCAATTTCCTGCCACATGGTAAGAGGCATTTCATCTCTTTTTGATATGTTGCCCGAAAATTGGCATTTATCACAGGATTTGACAAAATTATGTGAGTCTTTTGATATGGTGGGCCAAAAGAAACCAGATTGTAGAACTTTTATGGCAGTTTTCTTGGCGCCCATGTGCCCCCCCGTGGGTCCGGAGTGGCAGTGTTCCAAAACCGATGTTATTTCTTCTTCTGGAAGGCATCGACGAAAAAGTCTGTCGGCACAGAGGTAGAACAAGTAGGGTTCATCCCAATGATAACGTTTTACGTCATGAAGGAATTTCCTTTTATCTTGATAAGAAGCAGACGGGTGAATGATCCCTGTGGCCAGATAATTGACGATATCTGCAAACCAAGGGAAATTATGAGTGGCTTTCATAAGTTGATCATCAGGAAGAGAGTCCCTGATAGGGATTTTATCTTTGTCTTCAACCTCGATTCTACTGAGGTGATCGGCGACAACGTTCTCTACGCCACTTTTATCTTTGATTTCTAGATCGAATTCTTGAAGCATCAATACCCAGCGGATGAGCCTGGGTTTGGCATCCTGTTTCTGAATCAAATGTCTGATAGCAGAATGGTCAGTGTAGACAATTACCTTAGAGCCGATCAGGTAAGAGCGGAATTTTTCGAAGGCGTAGATGATAGCTAGGAACTCTTTTTCCGTGGTCGTGTAGTTTCTTTGTGCTTCATCAATCGTTTTGGACGCATAGTAGATGACATAGGGTTTCTTGTCGATTCGTTGTCCTAAAACGGCCCCTATGGCATAGTCACTTGCGTCACACATAATTTCAAAGGGTTGCGACCAGTCTGGAGCCCTTAGAATAGGTGCGGAAATTAGTGCTTCTTTAAGGGTGGCGAAACTTTGCATACATTCTTGGTCAAAAATAAACTCGGCATCTTTTGTCAGGAGTTGGGTCATGGGTTTAGCTATTTTTGAGAAATCTTTGATGAACCTTCTGTAAAACCCGGCATGACCTAGGAAAGCTCGAACTCCTCTTATGTCCTTCGGAGGTGACAACTTCGAGATGACATCAATCTTTGCTTTGTCGACCTCGATCCCTCTATCACTTACTCTATGTCCGAGGACGATACCCTCTGTTACCATGAAATGGCATTTTTCCCAGTTCAGGATAAGGTTTGTTTCCTTGCAACGTTGCAGGACTTGTTCGAGATTATTTAGACAGTTATCGAAAGACTCTCCATAAACAGAGAAATCATCCATAAAGACTTCCATAATAGATTCAGTTAATCCGGCGAAAATGGCGGACATGCAGCGTTGGAAAGTAGCAGGAGCGTTACATAGCCCGAATGGCATTCTTCTAAAAGCATATGTCCCGAAGGGACAAGTGAAGGTGGTTTTTTCTTGGTCCTCTGGATGTATGGGTATTTGGTAGAACCCAGAATAACCATCGAGATAACAAAAATATTTTTGGTGGGCCAAGCGCTCCAGGACTTCGTCTAGAAAGGGTAGAGGGTAGTGGTCTTTCCTTGTAGCTTTATTCAATTTCCTATAATCGATGCACATTCTCCACCCCGTTACAGTCCTAGTAGGTACGAGCTCATTTTTATCGTTGATCACTACAGTAGTGCCCCCTTTCTTTGGGACAACTTGAACTGGACTAACCCACTGAGAGTCGGAGATAGGGTAGATCATACCAGCTTTAAGCAGTTTGAGGACTTCCAAACGGACTACCTCTTTTAAATTTGGGTTCAGTTTTCTTTGATGTTCGCGAGTGGGTTTAAATTCTTCAACCATAGGAAGCTTGTGCATACACAGAGCCGGATTTATGCCTGTGAGGTCGGTTATTTTATAACCGATGACCTTTTTGTGTTTCCTTAGTTTGTCTAGAAGTCTGACTTCTTGGTCTTCGGTGAGGGTGGAGCTGATAATAACTGGGCATAGCTCTTCCTTATCCAGGAAAACATATTTGAGCCCTGTGGGTAAGGTCTTCAATTCAGGGGTTTTTGGTGGTTCTGCTGTTTCAATAGTCGTTATGGCTTTAAGCTCTTCAAAGGTAGCCTTTGGTGCTTCTTCTACCTTTTCTAGATATTGGATGCATTGCTGGACTAGTTCATTTGCAGAGAACTCGACTTCGGGATTGATAAGAGCATTTTCAAGTTCGTCGATTGGCTCGGAGATTTCTAGTTGCGACATTTGTTGGATTGCGTCTAAAAGAAAGACTTCTTCTTGAATGTTAGGGCCTTTCATGCTGTCAAGGACACGGAATTGAATGGCTTCCTTTCCGAGCCTAAGGATGATGGTTCCGACTTCGACATCGATTAGTGCTCTGGCTGTAGCTAGGAAAGGCCTGCCGAAAATGATCGGATATCTCAAATCCTCTTTAATATCCATGATGACAAAATCACATGGAACGTAAGCATCCTTGCCTATTCTTACTGGAACGTCTTCAATGATTCCCAAAGGTGCGGTTATGGTGGAGTCAGCAAGTTGAATAGTCATTGCTGTAGGTAGCAGATCTGTGAAACCGAGGTGTTGGCACATTGAGAAAGGCATAATGGATATACTAGCCCCGAGGTCAGCTAATCCTTTCTTTGTGGATGCGTTTCCAATGCAACATTGGATTCCAAAAGAACCTGGGTCCTTCTTCTTTTTGGGCAGTTTGTTCAAGATGATGTCAGAGGTGGTTTGGGCAAGCTTGACGGTTTCCTGCTCTTTGGTGATATACTTACGTGATAGCAAAGTTTTGAGATACCTTGCCCATGCTGGTACTTCAGATAGAGCGTCGAGGAGTGGGATATCGATATAAAGTTTCTTCTTTGCTTCCTTGAATTTCTGAAACCTGGCATCCATTTTTGTTTCTTGCAGTCTGCCTGGATATGGAATCCTTGGTTTGAATTGCGGGACCTTGGGTTCTGTGGGTACATACTCTTTGTTTTTGTCCTCGGTGTCTTCGGGAGATTTCCCAATCTCTTGTTGTGAGATCTCTTTCGTCAAAAGAATGGGCACATCATCATCATCTAGAGTGATCTTGATGGGTTCAGGCAGAATGCGTCCCGACCTTGTGGTGATGGCGTTCAGCTGTTCGTGTTCATTTTGCCCATTTGGTTCAGGCTGCCTATCAGAAACGCCAGCCGAAGACTTCAACTGTGCAGCGATCTGAGCTAGCTGGGTTTCAACTGCCCTTTGTTGGGCTTGCTGGCTAGCTAGCATAGTTTGCTGAGACTGAAGCATTTGCTTTATCAAAGATAGTTCGTCTTCTGGTTGTTGCAGAGGTGCGGTTAACTGTGGCTGCAGGGGCTGCTGCAACTGGGGTTGCTGTGGCTGCTTCAACTGGGGTTGGTGCAACTGAGGGTGCAGTCCTGAATGAGTGTATTGGTAAAAAGGATTCCTGGGATAGTTAGGTCTTTGAAAACCTTGTATGTAATTCCCATGACTGAAATTATTCTGAAATCCCGGTGGTTGTCTGTTGAAAGATCCACCTTGTGCATGCTGTTGTGGGTTGGCAGTCCCTGCAGGATTCCCGTATTGGAAACCAGGATGGTTCCTTGGTTTATCTGGGTTGTAATTCATTTGGCCAGGTATTGAATGTATGGAGTTGACTTGCTCTGGCATTTGGTCTTCGGGATGCTCGATGATGGGTTCATATTGCGGCATAGGTGGTTGTAAATCCATCATGACATTGTACAACAGTCCACATGATAATGTGGGATGATCGGTTGCATGACAGGCTTCACAAGTTCCAGTAGCTGCCTTAATTTGTTGAACCTGGGAGCTTTTCTTCTTATCATATTCCCCGAAAGAAGTTTCGAGGGCTTGTTGCTTGCTAGCAATAGTCTTCAAAGCCTCAGCAATGGCTTTGAGTTCCATAGATTCTTCCGCTTTGTAAACCTTGAGAACGCCTTTGGGTTGGTTAGATGACCTTCCCCAATTGGATTGGTTCTCGGCCCCCAACGTAACTATATTCCAGGCGTCTTCGTAGTTCTTTCTCATAAAGTTTCCTCCAGATGAGGAATCTAGGAATTGCTTGATATCATCACTTACTCCTCTGTAGAATGTTTCTATTAGTTGATTTTGAGAAATGCCATGGTGAGGACACTTTCTCAGGAGTTCTTTGAATCTTTCCCATGCTTCAGAAAGTGTTTCTCCAGGCAATTGGGAAAAGTGATTAATCTGTCCCCTGATCTCATAGGTTAGGGAAGGTGGGAAGAATTTCTCAAGAAATTTCTCTTCTAAGGGAGTCCAGGTAGTGATGATAGGGTGTCTATCCAAAGCGTTGTACCAGCTTAGTGCTCTTCCAGATAGGGTGAAGTGGAAAAGGTGTAACATGATTGCTTCCATTGCAATGCCTGCTTGGGGTACAAGTCGGCAGAGTGACTTGAACCTCTTAAGGTGATCCATGCAATCATCTCCGTGTGCTCCGGAGAAAGAGATGCCTTGCATGATCTGGATCCATTGCGACCGAATTTCAAAGTGTGGTATGTTGATAATCGGTGGTCGGACAGGATGATCATCTTGATAATTCTTTGGGACTGCATAGTCCCGAAGTTGCTTGTTTCTTAATGCAAGTTGAGCAGCAGCCTGCTCTGCTTGGATGCGGGCTTGTTCCTCAGCTCGGATCTCAGCTTGCACCTGAGCACGAGTGTCAGCAATGAGTTGTGCTCGTTGTGCTGCTATGGCGGAGTTGACTCTTTCTGCAATAAGGCGTTGCTCTTCGGCCATCTGTCTGGCTCTTTGGCGGTTAAGTCTATTCCTTCGGTGAAAACTTCTTTCTACCTCAGAATCGTATTCTGGTTCAGGGGAGAATCCGATGCTATGCGGGGGTTGCATACACGTTTTCTACCTGAGTAGAAGGAAAATCTCAAGTTAGGAAAAATGGAAGGAAATGAAAAAGATCAAGAAATATTGGATTGGTTATTAAGAAAAAGTGTAAAATCCTAATCAACCAAGAAATTGGTAAGTAAAAACTAAAAAGTTCCGTTGTCCCCGGCAACGGCGCCAATTTTTGATGGAGTTTGTTTTATGCAACACCACTAAAAATCCTAGAGATGATGAGTCTCTAAGTTTAGCCTTGCTAGTACTATGGTAAGAACTCCACCCACATGTGCTAAGACATGTGGAAGTCTTATCGTAGTATAGTTAAGGGTCGAATCCTCGGGACAACGGTCTTGACGAAGTCAAGATGGAAAACGTTTAGCCTTTACTTAACAACTTAAAGATTGATATTTAGATCGAAAGTTTGATTTGGTTGTTTTAAAATAAGTACAAAGAAAGTAAAGCAAGAAAGTAAATAAAGCAAGTAAATCTTAAGAGTTAACAAATTATGATGAATCACTGGGGTTAAGCAGGTATTTACCACCGCTACACATGCATTGTATATGTACTAAGCAAGACTTATAAGCTAGATGCATGGATGTTTCCACAAGACCGATGCCTTATAAGACAAGAGCGATGCATTGCATCCAAGGGTGTTCCACAAGACCGATGCCCACATAAGACAAGAGCGATGCATTGCACCCTTCGATGTTCCACAAGACCAATGCCCATATAAGAAAAGGGCAATGCATCTCATCCTCCAAGGGTTAAGTAACTCTCATGCGGTACATCACTACGCGTCACTGAAGGATGTAGTCTCCGAAGAGAGAATCTTACTCAACCTCAAGAAACGTGCATCTAAAACTAACAAGCGAGCGATAATTACCAAATCGAATAGCGTCCTTGTAGGCCTAGTCTCCTATTCGGATAACCTAGCTACGAGAAGTGCGGGAATGATGCAACGCCAGCCATTCCCGAACAAATGGTCACATGCTTTACATCATTCCCCTCGCAAAGTGTGTTCCTCGACTTACCAAAGGTCTCTTCCATACATATGGGAGTGTGCCAAATGATAGTGAGTTTACTCCACTCTTTGAGATACACTTCTAGACACCGAAACGGATGCGTGGTGGATACACACACCAGAAGCCAACACTAAATCGGTATTCAAGCCTCGATAGCGGTCGTAGACAAACCACAACGAAAGACAATAAATGCATACAAGAACGTGGCCATCATTCAAGCATGTGTGAAATGATTTAGTATTAAAACGAAATGATAACATCTTTTTTACAGTACACAATACAAAACATGGGCAGCGGGGCTAGTCCCCGCGCCCCAGTGGATGGAACTACTCACTCCTCATAGAGGGAGCAACAAAGAAGGAGGCAAGAAGAGATAGAAAGAACATCATCTCCACTGAGGAGAGAAGGTTGAACCCTTGGTGGAGAGAGCAATGATCTCACTGAGGAGAGAAGGTTGAACCCTTGGTGGAGAGAGCAACGATCTCCACCCCTTGTAGCTTGCTTGATGACGGATCTTCTCCTCTCCCCTTCCTTGTTGATGAGAGAGAAAGTAGCTTGCAATGGACGTGAGTCTCAGACCGGCAGCCTCGAGTGATGGATGGAGTTGTTCTGGTAGTGGAGAGACAGCCTCTGGACGTCTGGACCCTCTTATGAACGGCCCTGAGGTCTTATTTATAGGCTTTGAGTGAGATCCAAACGGTTTGGAGACCGTTTGGGCTCAAACGGTCTTGGGACCGTTTGGCGTCAAACGGTCTTGAGATCGTTCGGCGTCAAACGGTCTTGAGATCGTTTGGCGTCAAACGGTCTTGGGACCGTTTGGCGTCAAACGGTCTTGAGACCGTTTGAGCTTCATGCGGTCTTGGGACCGTTTGGCTTCATGCGGTCTCGGGACCGTTTGAACTCCATGCGGTCTTGGGACCGTTTGGCTTCATGCGGTCTCGGGACCGTTTGAACTCCATGCGGTCTTGGGACCGTTTGGCTTCATGCGGTCTCGGGACCGTTTGAACTCCATGCGGTCTTGGGACCGTTTGGCTTCATGCGGTCTCGGGACCGTTTGAACTCCATGCGGTCTTGGGACCGTTTGGCTTCATGCGGTCTCGGGACCGTTTAAACTCCATGCGGTCTTGGGACCGTTTGGCTTCATGCGGTCTCGGGACCGTTTGAACTTCATGCAGTCTTGGGACCGTTTGGCTTCATGCGGTCTCGGGACCGTTTGAACTCCATGCGGTCTTGGGACCGTTTGGCTTCATGCGGTCTCGGGACCGTTTGAACTCCATGCGGTCTTGGGACCGTTTGGCTTCATGCGGTCTCGGGACCGTTTGAACTCCATGCGGTCTTGGGACCGTTTGGCTTCATGCGGTCTCGGGACCGTTTGAACTCCATGCGGTCTTGGGACCGTTTGGATCTACTCGACCCTTGGGCTGATTTGTTCTTTTGTTATTTTTTTGTGCTTTTTCTGCAATTATAAAAGGAAAAGTTAGTTTGATGATGTATTTACAAAAAGGGGTAAAATTAGGTTTAAGTACAATATAAATATAGAAAGAGTATGGAAAACTAAAGAAAAAGACTAAGATAAACTACTAAAATAGGAGGTTATCAAGCATTATGAAAAACAGTGACATACTCGGTCGACAATTTCTCGACCGAGGTTCACTCGGTTGACAAATTCTCGACCGACCGAATTTCTGGAAAGTGTTCAGAATTCTATTTCAAGTACAATATAGACTGTATCTAATTATTTCAAAGATTAGTTTGAGATAAATATATGAATATCAAGGTAACATTTAGATCAACTCTCAACTTATCATATTCAAAATTTTAAGTTTTAAGGACCTTAATTGAGATAAATTTTCAAGTTAGAAATTTTAGTTACTTGAATCATTTTGTTACCCCTTTCTGTTAAGTCGAGATAGACATAAGGATGTGCAATTTAAAGTATTCAGTCATATCTCAACTTTGTCTAATCAATTTAATTTGGGGGTTTCGGAACCCAAACTAACTCAGCATTCTTTTTCTTGTATGGGCATGAAAAAGAGTAATGTCCAAGACGTGAGCAATAATGGCAACATATAGAATCAACCTCAAGTCTTTTTCTATGGTTTTGTTCTAGGTTGTTCTTTGGTACAAATGTGGCTTGATGTGCTCGTGTCTTTCTCCAACTAGGTTGTTGATGTGATTTTCCTTTAGGTTTGTAACCTAGTCCCCTTCTTCCAATTTGTTGATACGGATTATCTAGAATTTTATCAAGAATGCCATTGTTACTTAAACTACGAACTTGTTGTTGTAACTTGGCAATCTCATCTATTCTCTTCTTGATATCTAGTTTTGCTTGGTCTAGATGAGATGATAAAGAATTCCTTTCTTTCACTATATTGTCATAATCTACATGGGTGCACAATATAGGTTGTTTCTGAAGATCATTTACTTGAGTCTGCAGATTAGTCTTTTCAAGGGAAAGAAGATTGCAGTTAGCTTCTACTGATTTCAATTTAAGATCACAGTCTTCAATTGCCCTTTTTAGATCTTCATTTTCAGATTCAAGAGCAAGAAGTTTAGTATTTAAATCATCATTTACTTTATTTGATTTCTTCAATTTCTTCTTGCACTCAATGTATTTTTCATGCATTTCTTCTAGACTAGCAATTAGATCTTCTTTTGATAAATCTAAAAGACTTACCTCTTCCTCTTCTTCTTCATTGATTGTAGCAATGAGACACTCTTTATGTGCATCTTCCTTCTTTGACCTCCATGGACAGCAATACGTCGTGTGCCTTGTTCCTAAGCACCAATTGCAACTTGTTGAAGATTTGTCCATGCTTTTCTTTTCCTTGAGGTTGTTGACACTATCACCCTCCTTTCTTCAAGACCTTGTTAGGGTTCCTTGAAGCCTGCTCTGATACCAATTGAAAACTACTAGAGGGGGGGTGAATAGAGTTTTATAGATAATTTAACAATTATTGAACTTAAACAACCACAAAGAAAATATTGGACAAGGAGACACAAGGTTTAGAGTGGTTCCAACTATAGCAAATACTATAGCCGTCAATCCACTACCCGGTTTCTTACCCAACCGGGATTTGAAAAGAAATTTATTTTATTACCTCGCAAGGACTTTACATAAAATACAATTTCTTTTCCCAAACCCTTCAAGCAGCCTTCACCTAGAAGTAATCGCCCAACCTTGAAGCAGCCTTCCCTTGAAGTAGGTGCACCAACTCCCGTTGCACCAGCCTTCTGAAGTAGCTTCCCGTGCGATAGCCTTCTTGAAGTAGCTTGAAGTGCCCTTCTCCACCTGAGAAGTCAACCCTCTCCGATCCGCAGCCTCCAACCCTAGGAGTAGCAAGGAGAGTACAAAAGATACAAAGGAACAAGAAAGAAAAAGGAAATTACAACTTATCCTTTAAGCCCAAGGCTTGATTTGCCTATATCAAGCGTGTAGATCTCCTAACCAATGTGTATGACAATGTGATTGTAGTGGATAGGAGATACTAGCCTATAGGACACGAAATGGGAGCAATAGGAATGAATGGCAAGTGTAGGAATTGCTCTATTGCTCTAAAACAGATTGCAAGTGTGTATTCAAGCTCAAGTATAGCACAAGTATGGCTTGGATGTCCTTTGGTGTCCTAAGGCATGTCCTATTTATAGGAATGACCTATGTATGCTTAAGGACGTTCTAGACAACTTCTAGGGGGTTCCTAGTGCTTAACTAGCCGTTAGGAATAAGTTAGGCGCATTAGCAACGGCTAGTTAATTAATTCTGCAGTTGCTGTCAGAGACCATCTCGGTCGAGGACTTGTCGACCGAGATGCCCAGTCGGTCGAGGATTTGTCGACCGACAGGCTCTCTGGATTAACGTTTATTTGCAACTGTCAACTGCTGTGTCTAACGGCTACTTTTGGTCAATCTCGGTCGAGAAGTTTGTCGACCGAGAGTGTCTCGGTCGAGGAGTGTGGTCGACCGAGATTGACTCTGTTTTCAATCTTTTAATTAAGATACTAAGTGTGTGCATGAGTGTGCATTATGTGATCCTATTAGAAGGAGATGACCTAACTAAGTGTGGTGTTTAGCTAGGGAGATCTAACGCTTGATTTACATGAAGTCTAAGTACTTGTACATTATATATTTGTACAAGTTTACAAATGATTACATTGCATGACATTTACAAACATTCAAGCGTATAGATTCCCTAGAACTTTGTCATCACCTTGTTCCTGCACACTTAAGTAGCTCGTTAGATTAATGAAATGTTTGTCATCATCGAAACAAAAGGGATTTATCATAATATCCAATTTATCCAACAACATCAACACATATCCATTCTTTTCATTCTTTATGTGTAGTACAACATGTTCCTAACATGTTGAATAGTTATAGAAACATCTTCACCATTTAATTCACATTATAATTCATGCCAAATTGGTTATAAGGTTCAAGAGGCTATTGCGGAATCACATCTCAGACCAACTCTTGACCCATGAGGACCAACTCTATCACCCTCTACCAATTTTCTCTGAAATAATGCCTTTGATATGACATACCTCTCTTGTCTAGATTGGCCTTTAGACAATCCTTTGAGATGCTCAATCATTTCAAAGGCCTCCATATTTTTGGTGCTTCCTCTATAGGTCAGGAACCATATATGCTAGCATGAGACACGTCACATCATTGGAATTATCAAAATACATCTTGAATGTATCATTTTCCACATTCAACACACAAACTAGTCTTATGTATTATTTCCATATATTTTGATTCCGCAATAGTATCTGACTAGGGACATAACAAGAACGTATGTACTCTTATTATACATATGATCTCATTCTTCAGGTCCTGAACCTAAAGACATGTCATCGAGTAACATCATTTTGTATACATCTGTTACACTTGTGTCATTATCTAATTAACTAAAATAGGCATAACATACGGAATTACCTTTATTAATATTATCAAATAAAGTACATGATGCCCCATATAATCATTAAATGATTCACTGTATGGGCATACATACCAACAAAACACTATGAAAGTAGAATCGAAAGCTACTTCCAATCCATACTCTAAAAGTTATTGAATCATGATCTTTAGCAGTGATTACAAAATCAAAGTTTAATCTTTGACTAAATTGGATCTTGTTAACGTGATGTCTATTTGAATCAGTGTCAGATCTATATTTGGAATCATCATCTTGAACTTTGATGTACCAAATTGAAACATTATACAGATTAAGGGTATGTTGATGTTCCAACATGAATGACCTAATAAAATCAATCATCCACATATTAAATTTTGACAACTGGTATTTTTGAGATATTGAGAATACAAGACAATGTGTAACATACTGAATTTTGAATGTAATCTCCATGTAACCTTTTTCACTAACTTTTCTTCTCAATTCTGTCATTTATGTCCTTGTTGATGAATTAGTGGAATTTATAGTGTTTGGTGAACATTTTTTCAATAAGTATACATGACCGGCCTAAATCGCGCGTCTAAAAGTGGAGGTGGATTTGAGGTAGTCGAGCTTTTACATTTATAAACTCGAATCCTCCTAGGCCCCTGAAACTTTGTTTACGGGGCCGAAGTAGATATACGGGGTCGAACACAGGGACAAGGGGAGTAGTGTTGAGAACCCAGAATCGACACACTACACTCCGATAGGTATAAAGAGATAATAAATTCCCCAAAAGGGAATCAGTAAGACGTCACAAACAAAACACGAAAACTATCTCCAACTGGAGTTACTAGGAAAATAATTAAGGGTTTAAGCATTTATCAATTTTTAGGGGTTTTTATGCAACAGAAAGAGAAAGATAAAGACTGAAGCCAGAGCAAGGCACGAAGGATAAGACTACAGAAAAACAAGCGGCAGTAGTAACACCCTGCACCCCTCCTCTCAGAGTGGGTACCTCCAACCAAGCGTCGACACCCCTCTCGAGGTTGTCAGACTTAAGTTAGAGTGGAATGTTACTGAAACAACTCCGTTCCAGGCACTCTCATACTCCGGAATTGGACCAAACAATAGAGCCACAACACAACTCTCAAAGTTTTTGCGACGGGAAAACACAGTTCAGTAGCTAAGCGAAACACAATCCAAACATGCAAGCTAGCATTCATATATTAAACATGGCAGTTCATCCAACAATTACACCAAGCATAGAGCAACAAGTAATTAAGCTTTTCTATTTCCATAAACACTAAAGGTCTTAATTACAGTGTGTAAATAAAGAATTAAATAACAGAATTAAAGATAGATGTCGCCTTCTTGATGTAGAAGGTTGACAGGCTACTGCGGCTCTCCAGCCCGATATCGGTCAGGAGCCTAGCCCGATACAGTAGTGTCGGGCGGCACACCCTCTCGGGTGGTACGCTTGACGGCTGACTGTATCGCTCAAGGACCCTGGCCGATACGCTCATGTTGGGTGGCACACCCTCTCGGGTGGCACGCACGAAGGGCGAAGCGTATCAGGTTTGATATCTTGTCGGGCTTGGAGCGACGCATCCTACTGTCGGGCACTCGTGTCGGACACTTGTGTCGCTTATCAACGTTGGCCAATATTGGCCCGCAGTGTCACCCGGGATGGTCCTAAGTGAACCATCCCCTCCCTCTCGGGATGAGGAAGAGCTCACCTAGAGTTTCCTGACACGAGAACTAGGGCATGATATTCTCACAGTTCTCCCTCAAAGATCGCTCAAAGTTCCCAACTGTCCGAACCTCCCCCTTCGTCTTCCTATAGCTACTATTTATAGTCAGCTGGTTGGGGAGAGGTTATGGTGCTCGAAGCGCCATGTGGCCCCCTTATGCACCGGTCGTTGGACAGCCGATACAGGTATCGCTCGGCGCAGAGGTGTCAGCTATCGGTCACGTGACGGGCGGTGCGCCTGCCGGTGGGTGGCTGTGTCAGCCGACAAGCTAGGTTGTCGGGCGAACTTGGCTCCCTGTCAGGTAGAAGGCGCGTCATCCATCAGCTTCTTCTCGCGCGGCATCCCTTTGTCGTGCGTCATTGTGTCACTCCACCCTATCGAGCAGAGGTTGTATCGGGCGTCAGGAAGGCTGAAACAGATTTGGACTTATTTGTGGGCCGGGACGGCCTTATTGTACCAAAATGAGGAAAAACTCTGCAAAAGATGGAAATATTGGATTAAGAGCATTGCTTGGCCAATTATTGTGAACGTGCTAATAAAAGAGAGGAAAATAGAAGAAAAGGGCAGTTTTGATAACAAAATAAAGGGCAAAAACATCAAAAAAATTGGTGTTATCAACTCCCCCAAACTTAGCATTTTGATTGTCCTCAATCAATATTTAAACTATATTTAGTGCTGCTTCTTCTGCTCAGAATAGTTCTCTGTTCAAAAGGTGAAACAAGAATCGTAATGCCTTAAAGATAATGTTGTCTCATTATGAACAAAAGACTTAGTTTTTCCTACCTTATTGTTTAAGTAAGATTCTTCTCTAAAGCTTCGGAGAGACTTTGTTGTATGATTCCGAAGTTAGCTTACACACCAAACAGCTTTATTTTTGGGGCAGAAAGTTGTGTATCAGGTAGGCTAAGGCTTTTTTTGGTTTTTCCTTGTTTCCCATCGGTCCATCCAGGTAAGGTTCCGTTAGCGGGCAAGTGGTCCCTGCAGTCCAAGTCAGTTGGCTTTAGAGCAGTGATTTCACATCCTACGTACCACTTCCCCGGATCTACCATGCCTAAAGATGGGTACTTTTGGAAAACAAGTGTGTATATATATATTTTTTTTCTTTTTTTTTCTTTTCTTTTATTGGGCACAACTCTCATGCTTTTATTCACACTCATAAGGCTTCTCTCTCTTTTTGGGATTTTTTTGTTGGGTGAGGGAAACAAAGAGAATTCTGCTGTTTGGGAAGCTTTTCCTTCTCCATACTTGTCTCTTAGTTGTTTGCGAGATTATTATATTTTCGACATGGCAAACATATTCTTTTGTTCGTTTGAAATAGCATTATCAAAAAGATATAACAGGACTTGCATCTCGTTAAGCACAAAGAAAACAAACTTTGCAAGAAGTTGCAACAGGTTTTTACGATTACAGCAACTTTGTACATATGCATTGGAACAAACACAGAAATTTTTCAAAATTTTTATATGAGCATGGCTATATACACATGATATAAGAGAAGCACAAAATAAATGACACAAGAATTTTTATACCTCCTTCACTGGTACATGGGTACCCCCCTCAAACTTACTCTGCACTCTGTCCCAGAGTAGCGAAGAATACAGGGTGAGGTCATGTTAGCCCAGTGAAGGTTATCTAGCGGGTTCGCTTATGCCATGGAGAAGCTGCAATATGCTTCTTTGCTGCAGCCTCCTTATTTTCTCATTTGGAAATAGCCATAACAAGTGCAAAGCTCTCAAGATGGAAGCTCGAGAGCTCTTGAAAACACTTGTGGATGCTTCCTCCTTATTAAGAAGATGGAACCGGGATGCCCAGGTTCCATCCGGAGGTCACTGGCAAAATACTTGTGTTGTCTCTGTAGGATGTCCTAAACACCAAAGAAGACAGACTACGATAAGGAAGTGACCCTCCTCTCCAGGTACCAAATCAAGAAAAATTCTCCTGCCTTTTATCTGCGGTAGTTGACGGCTAGCTGCCTTGATATTTTTAAATTTCTACCGTACAGTTTTTGCTTCAGCTGCGGCCGCAATTCTTCCTATTATCAAGTTTATTGACCATTTAAATGTTAGATAGGAAAAGCAAAAGAAACTCGATAAGACTCGAATTGTTTCAAACTCTAAGTATCGTCCATCAAAAGAAAACTTGAGTCGATACAAAATTGGGCGATACTATGAGAGCCGAACAGTACAATCATACCACCCGATACGGATATGTCGGGAGATAAGGTCACCAAAAAGCAATTGCCTGATAGGATTTTACGAAAGAAAAATGTGTCGCCCGATATGGCGTATCAGACAAACAACTACCGGTCGTTAATTCGTGCATAACTACGTCGGGCGATACAAAATCGGCTAGGCACGTAAAACCCGATAAGCAGCGTACAATAAGAAAACTCATGTCGGGCGACAAGCCTGTCTGGCGATAAGCATGTCGGGCATATACCTTTGCTCATAGGATCCATCGCCCGATACAAGGGTGAAGTTGAGTCTGGCCGATACAGGAGAAAAAGTGTGGACTACTACATGTGTTACATGTGACTGAAAAAGAGTAAAGTGTGGTAGCCCGACACGGTAAAACCACTGCTCTATTTATAGAAAACTCGTTTGGGGGTAAACCGGGCATTCCAGGGCGTGCATCGGCCGATCGTGTCATGTCGTTCCCGAGACAACAATCCTGTCGGTCAAATCAAGGGCATTTATTCCCATGTGCGATACGACTGTTGCTCAGGAACTCCATCCGTTGCGGCTCTTGCGGTGCCCAAGAAGCTGCGGCCCGATACGTCGTAAAATAAGGTGCCTGAAACAAGGCGGGAAAAGCAATTGACGAGCAAAACATCATCGGTTTAGGGTAGAGCCCCTCACCTCAGACAGAATTACTCCTCAAAGCCTAGCAAAATTCAGCGATGACCCATAAAACAGAAGAATTGGTACGCTCGGCACATACTCTCACTCGGGCCTTATTACAGTCCATAAAGTTTTTATTTTACAAATAATAAGAAAAAGCAATCTATTCCAGGAAATAAAGAAAAACTCGGGCTGCCTTCTGAGGAGCACTGAAGTTTGCGTCGCCAGCTCGACCGGTGTAGGATCATCTTGTTCAGGTCTCGACTGCACCCATATCTTGCAGACTGATCTCTGCTCTCCTAACAAACGCTTCATCTTCATAGAACCTTTTCACCCTGTGCCCATTTACTTGAAAGACCCTAGTCGGATCGTCTTTGTCATAGATCTCCATCATTCCTGATGGGTATATTTTCGACACGATGAACGGTCCGGAATACCTTGTTTGTAACTTCCCAGGGAAAAGACGAATAGAGGACTTGAATAACAAGACCTTATCCCCTTCGCCTACATCTTTTCTCCTGAGGTGGGCATCATGCCACAATTTTGTCCTCTATTTGTAGATTTTTGCATTTTCGTAGGCATTCATTCTCAGCTCTTCCAGCTCTTGAAGCTTCAAAAACCTCTTTTCTCCAGCTTGATCGAGGTCCATATTTAGGAACTTGATTGCCCAAAGGGCCTTGTGTTCCAATTCTAGAGGGAAGTGGAAGGACTTTCTGTAGATGAGACGGTAGGGGGTGGTTCCAATGGGTGTTTTGTAAGCAGTACGGTAGGCCCAAAGAACGTCATCAAGCTTCATAGACCAGTCCTTCCTCGTTCGGCTGACAGTTTTTTCCAAGATCTGCTTGATTTGTCTATTGGAAACCTCTACCTGCCCTGACGTCTGTGGGTGGTAGGGTGTAGTGATCTTGTGCTTCACTCCGTACTTGCACATAAGTGCTTCAAACTGTCTTTCTCCAAAGTGCGACCCTCCATCACTTATAATAGTGCGCGGTACACCGAAACGAGGGAAGATGGTCTTCTCGAACAGCTTGATAACTGACTTGGCATCACATGATTGGGTGGCTACCGCTTCTACCCACTTTGATACATAATCTATTGCCACGAGTATGTATTGATACCCCCGGGATGGGGGAAACGATCCCATGTAGTCGATCCCCCATATGTCAAATATTTCTACTTTGATCCAGCTCGCCATTGGCATTTCATTCCTCCGCCCTATGTTCCCTGTAAATTGGCACTCCTTGCAAACTTTTACAAATTGTGCAGCATCTTTAAATAAGGAGGGCCAGTAGAAACCTGACTACAACACTTTCGCAGCTGTTCTCTCGCTACCCAGGTGACCACCATAGGGGGAGGCGTGGCATTCCTTCAGGATGTCAGTGGTTTCTTCTTCTGGGATGCACCTCCTATATAAGTTGTCGGCGCACTTTCTGAACATGAGAGGATCATCCCAGTAGTAGTTTTTAGCATCCACAAATAGCTTCTTTTTCAGATTGTACGTGATGTCAGGAGGCAGTTCTCTGTAGGAAAGGTAAATGCAGATGTCTGCAAACCTGGGTAAACTTCCTTCGTGACTTTCGGCCAACATAAAAGCCTCGTCGGCGTAGTCGTCGTTGATTGGAGGCCCTCCCTGCCTCTCAGCCACAATCCTTGATAGGTGGTCTGTGACCACATTTTCTGCTCCCTTCTTGTCGATAATCTCGTGGTCGAACTCTTGGAGAAATAAGGCCCACCTCAACAGTCTGGGTTTTGCGTCTTTCTTTTGCATCAAGTATTTTATAGCCCCGTGATCTGTGTATACTTTGACCTTAGCTCTGACGAGATATGACCTAAACTTATTGAATGCGAAGATGATCGCGAGCATCGCTTTCTCAGTTGTTGTGTAGTTTACTTGAGCCTCGTCCAATGTGCGACTAGCGTAGCAAATCACATGGTGCTTTTTGTCTTTCTTCTGCCCCAAGACAGCTCCAACTGCATAGTCTCTAGCGTCAAACATCAGCTCAAAAGGTAAACCCCATTCTGGCACTTGAAGGATGGGTGGTGATATTAAAGCATTTTTCAGGGCCTAAAAAGCACTGAGACAATCGTTAGAGAAAACAAATTCAACGTCTTTTACCAGAAGATTGGACAGCGGTTTGGAAATCTTCGAAAAGTCCTTGATGAATCTTTGGTAATATTCGGCGTGCCCAAGGAAGCTGCGCACCCCCGTCACAGATATGGGTGGAGGAAGCTTGGATATTGCTTCAACCTTGCTTACGTCCACCTCAATTCCATGCCTTGAGACCTTATGCCCTAGAACGATCCCCTCCTGCACCATGAAATGGCACTTTTCCCAGTTCAGGACTAGGTTGTTCTCCTCGCACCTTTGAAGGACTGATGACAGATTCTTCAGACAACTATCAAAGTCCTTCCCATCGACTGAAAAGTCATCCATGAAAACTTCTACGATGTCTTCTAGAAAATCTGAGAACATCGATATCATGCATCTTTGAAAGGTAGCTGGGGCGTTGCAGAGTCCGAAGGGCATCCTTCAAAAGGCATAAGTGTCGTAAAGGCAGGAAAATGTTGTCTTCTCTTGATCATCAAGTAAGATGGGTACCTGGTAAAAACCTGAAAAGCCATCAAGAAAACAAAAGAAATCATGATGCACTAACCTTTCAAGAACTTGGTCCATAAAAGGTAGAGGAAAATGATCCTTCTTTGTAGCCTAATTTAGCTTTCGGTAATCGATGCACATCTGCCATCCGGTGACGGTCCTAATCGCCACCTCGTCTCCCTTCTCACCCTTAACCACCGTCATCCCGCCCTTTTTGGGCACTACGTGGATCAGAATCACCCAATTGCTATCGCTGATTGGGTAAATGATCCATGCATCCCTTAGCTTTATTACCTCTTTCTTGACAACCTCCTTAAGCATCTGGTTCAGCTTCCTCTGGGGTTGGGCCAGAGGCTTGGTAGATTCCTATAAGTTGATGTGATGCATGCACAGGGTGGGGCTAAGGCCTTTGATATCATCTACTGAAAATCCTATAGCCCCCTGTGGAGCCTTAGCTCCTCAAGGAGTCGATCTAACTGATTGCTTGGAAGATTGGCGTTTACGATGATAGGGTTTCTGTGCTCTTCATCCAAGAACTCGTACTTCAGGCCCTCAGGCAATTCTTTTAACTCTGGCTTTGGTCTGGGTGCCAGCTCTTGAGGCTCCCCCTCGAGAGAGGCATACATCGCAGACTCCACCACCTTATCCTCTTCTTGCAAGTCTTCGTCAAAAAGGCCAAAAAGGTTGAGATGCCTTGCGACCTCAGGATCATCGAGGTCCGGATCTTGATAGTTTATAGCCCTCAAGAGGGGGTCTACTGTCCGAATGTCTTCCTCTATTTCCTCGTAGAATTTATTGTAGCTATCTGCAAAACATGCTGATTCAGATAGGGACGGGCTTCTCATGATCTCTTTCAACTTGAAGTCCATATGGTCATTTCTGACCCTCAAAGTGATCATCCCCTTGGAGACATCAATCAGCGCTCTCCCTGTTGCCAAGAAGGGGCACCCAAAGATGATCGGGCAATGGGGGTCTTCAGCTGTTTCGATGACGACTATATCGCAAGGGATGAAGAAGTCACCAACCTTGACCGGCACATCTTCGACAATGCCGACGGGTCTCTTAAAGGTGTGGTCTGCCAGTTCAATCCGCATGTTGGTTCGAACCATGTCGGTTAAACCCACCCTTTGTCTGAAACTTAGGGGAATAAGGCTGATGCTTGCCCCCAAGTCGGCTAGGCCCTTATGTTCGACATTGTCCCCGATGGCGAATGGGATTGTGAAAGCTCTGGGGTCCCTTCTCTTATTCGGCATGTCGGGATTCAGGAAGGAGGAGGAGGCGGAAGCTAGGTGCACTGTCTCAATCCTTCCTCCCCTTCTCTTCTTTGTGATAAGGTCCTTGAGGAACTTGGTGTATGTAGGCATCTCCTTCAATGCGTCAAGGAAGGGCACTTCGAGATGCAGATTCCTGATCGACTCCATGAACTTCTCATTATGCTTCTTCAGATTTTCCTTTATCAGCTTGTACGGGAACGGAATCCTAGGAGCATAAGCATTCCTTCCTCCAGGTAGCTCTTTAGGGAACCTTTACGCAAACTCTCGAACGTCTGCCTATCTTTCTTCCTCCTCTGCTGGACCTGCACCCTCAGACCTTAGCTCGGGCCCAGGCCTGGCTTCATCAGGACGCTCCAGCATTCTTCCAGACCTTAGGACTACCATTACGACATTTTCAGGGTATGGGAGTGCTTTTATTGCAGGATTCTCCATCAGAGCAGTCATCTGGGTTAGTCGCTGATCTACCTCACACTAGCGCATCTATAAGCTGGCCATCTGGCGTTGCATTGAATTCAGAGCCCCAGGGCTAGGGAGCGTGCTCTGCACCAGTTGGCTGATGATGGTATCTTGTCTCTTTATGTAGGCAGAAAGTTGACCAACCAGGTTAGGCTGGATCGACCTCTCGCCTCGTCCCTGACATTCACCCTCAGAAAGAGACCGCTCGTAACGAGACATGGTATCAAAGCTCGGCAGAACAGGTCATAGTTCTTCAGAGTTCCTGAAAAGGCACGAAAAATCGAGTTTAGGAAATTGAATTTTTACTTTCAAAAGAAAAACAAATAAGAAGAAAAAGAAAAAGGGTGTTGTCAAACTCATTTCTGAGCTTGCGGCACAGGAGTGTAGTTAGTGGATTCGGATTCGTTTACAGTACCGTTTTTGCCTTGTCCCCGACAACGGTTGCAAAAAGTTGTCCGACATAAATCGCGCGTCCGAAAGTGGAGGTGGATTTGAGGTAGTCGAGCTTTTACATTTATAAACCCGAATCCTCCTAGGCCCCCGCAACTTTGTTTATGGGGTCAAAGTAGATATATGGGGTCGAACATAGGGGCAAGGGGGGTAGTGTTGAGAACCCAGAATCGACACGCTACACTCCGACTGGTATAAAGAGATAATAAATTCCCCTAAAGGGAATCAGCAAGACATCACAAACAAAATAAGAAAACTATCTCCAACTGGAGTTACTAGGAAAATAATTAAGGGTTTAAGCATTTATCAATTTTTAGGGGTTTTTATGCAACAGAAACAGAAAGATAAAGACCGAAGCCAGAGCAAGGCATGAATGATAAGACTACAGAAAAACAAGTGGCAGCAGTAACACCATGCACCCCTCCTCTCAGAGCGGGTACCTCCAACCAAGCATCGACACCCCTCTCGAGGTTGTTGGACTTAAGTTAGAGTGGAATGTTATTGAAACAACTTCGTTCGAGGCACTCTCATACTCCAGAATCGGACCAAAAACTAGAGTCAAAACACAACTCTCGAAGTTGTTGCGACGGGAAAACATGATTCGGTAGCTAAGCAAAACGCGATCCAAACATGCAAGCTAGCGTTCAGATATTAAACATGGCAGTTCATCCAACAATTGCACCAAGCATAGAGCAAAAAGTAATTAAGCTTTTCTATTTCCATAAACATTAAAGGTCTTAATTACAGTGCGTAAATAAAGAATTAAATATCAGAATTAAAGATAGATGTCTCCTTCTTGATGTAGAAGGTCGACAGGCTACTGCGACTCTCCAGCCCGATATCGATCAGGAGCCTAGCCTGATAGAGTAGTGTCGGGCGGCAGACCCTCTCGGGTAGTATGCTTGACGGCCGACTGTATCGCACAAGGACCCTGGCCGATACGCTCATGTCGGGTGGGACACCCTCTCGGGCGTCACACACGACGGGCGAAGCGTATCGGGTTCGATATCTTGTCGGGCTTGGAGCGACGCGTCCTACTATTGGGCACTCGTGTCATTTATCAACGTTGGCTAATATCGGCCCGTAGTGTCGCCCAGGACGGTCCTAAGTGAACCATCCCCTCCCTATTAGGATGAGGAAGAGCTCACCTAGAGTTGCCCGACACGAGCACTGGGGCACGATATTCTCACAGTTCTCCCTCAAAGATCGCTCAAAGTTCCCAACTGTCCGAACCTCCCCCTTCATCTTCCTATAGCTGCTATTTATAGTCAGCTGGTTGGGGAGAGGTTATGGTGCTCGAAGCGCCACGTGGCCCCCTTATGCACCGGTCGTTGGACGGCTGATATAGGTATCGCTCGACACAGAGGTGTCGGCTATCGATCACGTGACGGGCGGTGCGCCTGCCGGTGGGTGGCTGTGTCGGCTGACAAGCTGGGTTGTCGGGTGAACTTGGCTCCCTGTCGGGAAGAAGGCGCATCATCCGTCAGCTTCTTCTCGTGCGGCATCCCTTTATTGTGCGTCATTATGTCGCTCCACCCTGTCGGGCAGAGGTTGTATCGGGCGTCAGGAAGGCTGAAATAGACTTGGACTTATTTGTGGGTCGGGACGGCCTTATGGTACCAAAATGAGGAAAAACTCTACAAAAGATGGAAATATTGGATTAAGAGCATTGCTTGGCAAATTATTGCGAAAGTGCTAATAAAAGAGAGGAAAATAGCAGAAAAGGGCAGTTTTGATAACAAAATAAAGGGCAAAAACATCACAAAAATTGGTGTTATCAATACCAATGGAAGGGTTTATGCACAAATACCTCAGTGAAAGCTTATTTAAGGCTCCCCCTCGAGAGAGGCATACATCGCAGACTCCACCACCTTATCCTCTTCTTGCAAGTCTTTGTCAGAAAGGCCAAAAAGGTTGAGATGCCTTGCGACCTCAGGATCATCGAGGTCGGGATCTTGACAGTTTATAGCCCTCAAGAGGGGGTCTACTGTCCGAATGTCTTCCTCTATTTCCTCGTAGAATTTATTGTAGCTATCTGCAAAACATGTTGATTCAGATAGGGACGGGCTTCTCATGATCTTTTTCAACTTGAAGTCCATATGGTCATTTCTGACCCTCAAAGTGATCATCCCCTCGGAGACATCAATCAGCGCTCTCCCTATTGCCAAGAAGGGGCGCCTAAAGATGATCGGGCAACGGGGGTCTTCAGCTGTGTCGATGACGACTATATCGCAAGGGATGAAGAAGTCACCAACCTTGACCGGAACATCTTCGACAATTCCGACGAGTCTCTTAAAGGTGTGGTCTGCCAGTTCAATCTGCATGTTGGTTCGAACCATGTCGGTCAAACCCACCCTTTGTGCGAAACTTAGGGGCATAAGGCTGATGCTTGCCCCCAAGTCGGCTAGGCCCTTACGTTTGACATTGTCCCCGATGGAGAATGGGATTGTGAAAGCTCTGGGGTCCCTTCTCTTATTCGGCATGTCGGGATTCAGGAAGGCGGAGGAGGCGGAAGCTAGGTGCACTGTCTCAATCCTTCCTCCCCTTCTCTTCTTTGTGATAAGGTCCTTGAGGAACTTGGTGTATGTAGGCATATCCTTCAATGCGTCAAGGAAGGGCACTTCGAGATGCATATTCCTGATCGACTCCATGAACTTCTCATTACGCTTCTTCATATTTTCCTTTATCAGCTTGTACGGGAACAAAATCCTATGAGCATAAGCATTCCTTCCTCCAGGTATCTCTTCAGGGAACCTTTACGCAAACTCTCGAATGTCTGCCTATATTTCTTCCTCCTCTGCTAGACCTGCACCCTCAAACCTTAGCTCGGGCCCAGGCCTGGCTTCATCAGGACGCTCCATCATTCTTCCAGACCTTAGGACTACCATTACGGCAGTTTCAGGGTATGGGAGTTCTTTTATTGCAGGATTCTCCATCAAAGCAGTCATCTGGGTTAGTCGCTGATCTACCTCACACTAGCGCATCTATAAGCTGGCCATCTGGCATTGCATTGAATTCAGAGCCCCAGGGCTAGGGAGCGTGCTCTACACCAGTTGGCTGATGATGGTATCCTGTCTCTTTATGTAGGCAGAAAGTTGACCAACCAGGTTAGGCTGGATCGACCTCTCGCCTCATCCCTGACATTCACCCTCAGAAAGAGACCGCTCGTAACGAGACATGGTATCAAAGCTCGACAGAACAAGTCATAGTTCTTCAGAGTTCCTGAAAAGGCATGAAAAATCGAGTTTAGGAAATTGAATTTTTACTTTCAAAAGAAAAACAAATAAGAAGAAAAAGAAAAAGGGTGCTGTCAAACTCATTTCTGAGCTTGCGGCACAGGAGTGTAGTTAGTGGATTCAGATTCGTTTGCAGTACCATTTTTGCCTTGTCCCCGGCAACGGTGCCAAAAAGTTGTCCGACATAAATCGCGCGTCCGAAAGTGGAGGTGGATTTGAGGTAGTCGAGCTTTTACATTTATAAACCCGAATCCTCCTAGGCCCCCACAACTTTGTTTATGAGGTCAAAGTAGATATATGGGGTCGAACACAGGGACAAGGGGGGTAGTGTTGAGAACCCAGAATCGACATGCTACACTCCGACAGGTATAAAGAGATAATAAATTCCCCAAAAGGGAATCAGCAAGACATCACAAACAAAATAAGAAAACTATCTCCAACTGGAGTTACTAGGAAAATAATTAAGGGTTTAAGCATTTATCAATTTTTAGGGGTTTTTATGCAACAGAAACAGAAAGATAAAGACTGAAGCCAGAGCAAGGCACGAATGATAAGACTACAGAAAAACAAGCGACAGCAGTAACACCATGCACCCCTCCTCTCAGAGCGGGTACCTCCAACCAAGCATCGACACCCCTCTCGAGGTTGTTGGACTTAAGTTAGAGTGGAATGTTATTGAAACAACTTCGTTCCAGGCACTCTCGTACTCCAGAATCAGACCAAACACTAGAGTCACAACACAACTCTCGAAGTTGTTGCGACAGGAAAACACGATTCGGTAGCTAAGTGAAACGCGATCCAAACATGCAAGCTAGCATTCAGATATTAAACATGGCAGTTCATCCAACAATTGCACCAAGCATAGAGAAAAAAGTAATTAAGCTTTTCTATTTCCATAAACATTAAAGGTCTTAATTACAGTGCGTAAATAAAGAATTAAATATCAGAATTAAAGATAGATGTCTCCTTCTTGATGTAGAAGGTCGACAGGCTACTGTGACTCTCCAGCCCGATATCGGTCAGGAGCCTAGCCCGATAGAGTAGTGTCGGGCGGTAGACCCTCTCGGGCAGTATGCTTGATGGCTGACTGTATCGCACAAGGACCCTGGCCGATACGCTCATGTCGGGCGGCACACACGACGGGCGAAGCGTATCGGGTTCGATATCTTGTCGGGCTTGGAGCGACGCGTCCTACTATTGGGCACTCGTGTCAGGCACTCGTGTTATTTATCAATGTTGGCTGATATCGGACCGCAGTGTCGCCCAGGACGGTCCTAAGTGAACCATCCCCTCCCTCTTAGGATGAGGAAGAGCTCACCTAGAGTTGCCCGACACGAGCACTGGGGCACGATATTCTCACAGTTCTCCCTCAAAGATCGCTCAATGTTCCCAACTGTCCGAACCTCCCCCTTCGTCTTCCTGTAGCTGCTATTTATAGTCAGTTGGTTGGGGAGAGGTTATGGTGCTCGAAGCGCCACATGGCCCCCTTATGCGTCGGTCGTTGGATGGCTGATACAGGTATCGCTCGGCACAGAGGTGTCGGATATCGATCACGTGACGGGCGGTGCGCCTGCCGGTGGGTGGCTGTGTCGGCTGACAAGCTGGGTTGTCGGGCGAACTTGGCTCCCTGTCGGGAAGAAGGCGCGTCGTCCGTCAGCTTCTTCTCGTGCGGCATCCCTTTATCGTGCATCATTATGTCGCTCCACCCTGTCGGGCAGAGGTTGTATCGGGCGTCAGGAAGGCTGAAATAGACTTGGACTTATTTGTGGGTTGGGACGGCCTTATTGTACCAAAATGAGGAAAAACTCTACAAAAGATGGAAATATTGGATTAAGAGCATTGCTTGGCAAATTATTGCGAAAGTGCTAATAAAAGAGAGGAAAATAGCAGAAAAGGGCAGTTTTGATAACAAAATAAAGGGCAAAAACATCACAAAAATTGGTGTTATCAATACCAATGGAAGGGTTTATGCACAAATACCTCAGTGAAAGCTTATTTAAGGGTCTAAAATGCAAAATCATCATTTCAGTGGAACAATGTTAAATAAATTTGTGCTAGAAGTGCAAGGCCCCAAACCTTTCTTAATGTGTTGAACAAACTTAATTACCATAATTAAGTGCTATAAATGTTAATCTAACCTTGGGAGGTGTTTTTAAATCATGAGATAAGCTTATGTTTAAAGTTTGGTCCAATTTGGATGTTGTTTGTGCAAGTTCTACAATTTTTATGCACATTTTAGACTTTAATACAATTTACCCAATTGGGAGGTTTTCTTTGCAAATTGGCACATGCCTTCTGATCCCTATATTTTTCATTGACATTATCAGTTCCATGGGAATCCTAGTTGTACCTCAGTTTCGAGATGTTTCTTTTCAAGGGCATTTTAGGGATTTCCCCCTTTATGGATGAGCTTATCTTTAAGAATTATCAACCAATTGGTGGTTTATTTTTTTGGAGGTAGGTGGTGGGCCTATAAAGCCAATAATTTATAGCTAATAAGTCTCTAGGAGATGTGTAATAGTTGTTTGCATGGCCATAGAAGCTCCAGGCTATGGGAACATGGAAAGCTCCATGGACACCTCATGCTTGACTCCTTCCTTATCCATAAAGGCTTGCATGTCCATGGGCACCCTTAGCCATGGACACAAGGAAAGCAACATGAAACTTCATGATTTTCTTCTTCTTTATCCATAAAGGCTTGCATGACCATGGGCACCCTTAGACATGGACAGATGGAAAGTATCTTGGACACCTCATGCCTTGCTTCTTCCTTAACCATAAAGATTTATATACTCCTTCCTTACCTCCCAACTAAAATATTTGGTCCATATCACCTCCCTCCTACTTATAACATCGTCCTCTCTATGTTTGTCTATCAAGGATCTGTCCCAAGGTAGAAGAAGATGCCATCTTGGTGAAGAAGGTCTTCTAGGGTTTCATCTAATTTCATCTAGGGTTTCTAAAGTTACCTTTTGGCATTTCCGACCAAGGCAAGTAGGTTTCTTCCCCTTCTCCTCTTTTTTCCCTATTGTTCTTTTTCCTTCCACCTTCCTCCAGGGTGGAACCCTGGTCTTCCATGGAGTAACTCCATCTAAATCTTAACACTAGTACATAACCGACCTTTAGTGTCGGTTATTTAAGGCCTTTAGTGTTGGTTTCTAAGTGACACCTATGTGGGCGACGCTAAAAGCCCAGCCGTTACGCGTCAGTTCAAAAACTGACACGAAAACCCTTCGCGCGACACCAAAAACGCGCCAGCAGGGCACTATAGGCGTCGGTTATTAGATAAGAAACTGACGCCATATACCTTCGTGCCACAGAAGGGCGCCATCTTGGGCACTATCAGCGTCGGTTATGAGATAAGAAACCGACGTCATATAACTCCCAAAACGGCCGTGCTGGCCAGCACGACCGTGGTGTCTGGTCTGCTGCCACGGCCGTGCACTCCCAACACGGTCGTGCTGGCCAGCACGACCGTAGTGTCTGGTCTCCTGCCACGGCCGTGCTGGCCAGCACGGCCATGGTGTTAAGGAAATAGACGTCAATTACTATTATAAACCGAAACTTTAACGATCTAGCGTCGGTTTTATACAAATAACCGACGCCTATTTTTTGTTTTTTTTTTCTGTCAGTCTGCAGACCTACTGTATAGCTGGTCCTAGGATGAGAAACCTACAGTTTAGTTATGAACTGTAGGTTTTACGACATCCATTGATATCAGCCAACAACAGGCCACAATCCTGCAAAATTAACAACAAAAATATTCACACATTTAGCAATGCAATCTGCAGTTCCATTTGATTTTCACACATTTAGAAACATTCATGTAGCTAGCAATCTATAGTTCCATTCATTTTCACATTCACACATGTAGAAACATTCATATAGCAACCAACAATTTCATTCATTTTCACTGAGACACATGTAGAAACATCCAGACATATAGAAACATTCACACATATATTATAATTCAGAAATTCATTTACAAAATATCATTCTTTAGTCATTATTCGTTATAAACATCCCAATTATATCTTAAAACCCCCACTATTTATATGGATGTTGCCCATTCTTCTCTTACTTCATTTAATTCTCCCATTGTATAGGGAGCATGTACATCTGGTAAGGTCGTTCCTGTAGTGTGGTCAGTTTTAAACACCTGTAAAGATAATGATGTATATGTTGGGTTTTAGGGGAGGCAGAGAAGAAGCAGAAACAAAAATTTTCTCCCCAAAACCTAGAACAAGGAAATGCGTCAACGTCTAAACAATAGGAAAGATGATTTGTGGATGCATACCTTGTCCCGAGGCTTGCTTGGCGACAGTACCTCGCGCCTTGCGCGGTCTTCACCTCCGGTCTTAGACGATGTCTGCGCAGCTCCTGGTCGAACCGGGATTGATGACTCCTGGTCTCATTGGGACTGTCAGGATTGACAGTTGTCCTCTGAGCAGCAGAGGTCTCCCGCCTCTGCAGTCGTCCAAACGGACCACCTGGAACTCTGATCTCCTTGTCGCACAAGGAACCAGAAGGAGTCACACCCTCCTATCGGCGTACTAGTCGCCAACACACTCTCCTGCTACTAGTTGCAACTGCAGTTGTCTTTCCCTTGTTGTGCCTCCCTTTTCGGGTAGCACTTGCTCAGGCTCTCTCTCGATTACCAAAACTAGAGAGAACGACAACCTTACAGAGAAACCGGATTGCACTGAGTTGTACTCTGAGAAGCCCCCAATACCCCTATATA
Source organism: Alisma plantago-aquatica (assembly GCA_963693085.1). Taxonomy (NCBI): domain Eukaryota; kingdom Viridiplantae; phylum Streptophyta; class Magnoliopsida; order Alismatales; family Alismataceae; genus Alisma; species Alisma plantago-aquatica. Next base: position 852,985,319 of record OY856410.1, read on the forward strand.
TATAGGCACGTCATGGGATAGGGTTCTCTGTCCCCAGCAATATGGGACTAAAAGCAGGAGTAGAAGGGTTTGAGATTTTCCACAAAAGCAACCAACTCACAACCTGAACCGGTCAGTTCATGAGTGAACCGGTCAGTTGGGACACCTCAACCGGTCGGTTCACAAGTGAACCGGTCAGTTGGTGGTCCTGGTCGGATCCCGACTGACTTTCCTTCTTTTGTTTCTAATTGGTATCGAATACCAATCATTGTTCCAATCAAATTGGGCAAGTGAAATGCAAGAAAAAATCTCACCAATCTTACTTTCCCAACTTGCCTGGTTGCAACAGTTGAATCGATCGTTTCAACACTTGAAGTTATCGTTCACCCTTTTCATGAGCTGATTGACTCAACACTTGAGCCGACTGGTTCACCAAGCTCAGCCGATCAGTTCATCACATGAGCCGATCAGTTGGGAGTGCAGATTGTGCAGAATCAGTCAATTGCGATTTCAATCAATCCGATATTCTAATCAATGCGTCCAACACCTTGAACATTATAATATTGAGATATCGATTAATTGAGTGTTTAATTGAACTACTAAACTCCTTTAGAAATCAATCTAATCATTGCTTGTGGACAAAACTCCTCTTCCAGGTTAAATCCTATGTGTGTGACCCTGCAGGTCCATTTCACGTTGGCAGTGAAAGTCCATAACATTTATGACTTCACAAGCAAAGTGTGGTGCCTAGTCACACATCAGTGCTACCCAAGTGAAATAGAAAGTTGGAGAAAAACTTTCAATCCTACAATCCATTAATGGTGTTATAGTGAATGTATAATTCCTTTGTCACTGATATCCTGAATGAACTCGAGGCATGGAACAGTCATCCTGTCAACATTCATTCATTTCCTTGATCTCAGAGCAGGCTGAGTGAGATGTGTGTGACATCAATATCACATATTAATTCACACGTGCATGCGCATGCCTTTCTCAATCCTACTCATCAAGTGGCCAAGGATATCAAACTCCCTCAGGAGGGACAAATCCCATATCTATCACTCACCCCTCAAAAGCCCCATGTGTCAAAGCCACCCAATCATCACCTTTATAACAACCCATGTTTCAGGACTGCATTTGATGATGTCAAAGTGTACCCAACGACATGTGTTGAGTGTAGTGATTTTAGGTCTAAGAATCACACTCACCACCATCATTGTGAGAGATGACTGTGACTACCAAGTCATGGTTCCATGTGTCACTCTCACGGTGGGTCTGTTCGGTACCTTATTCTCTAACAAGTACATATGTGCTTGGTTTGATATCACTATATCATGACTAATGAGATTTTGTCATCAACCAACACACAATCTAGCCTTTAGTGTTATTGATGTCTATTGTTATTTCCACAATAACAACCGACTAGGGACTAAACAAGAATGTATACTCTTAACATCCGTATGATCTCATCGTTTAGGTCCTCAACCCAAAAGCATATGTTATTGAGTAAAATCATTCTTTAGACATCTATCATGTTACACCATCATCTCAGAAATAGTTTAAACATATAGATCAGAAATTGCCTTTATTATTATTCAAATCATTTACAAAGTATCCCATTACAATCATCATATGACTTGCTCTATGGGCATACATACCAATAGACTCCCACTTGCACTTAGAGCCAGTCACCAAGGAAACGCAGTCCTTGTGACCTAGCATGACCATCATGCTTCTGCTGAGAAAGGGCCTTAGTCAGTGGATCAGCTATGTTGTCTTCAGTTGGTACTTTGCAAATCTTCACATCTCCTTGTTGTACGATCTCTCGTATGAGATGGAAGCACCGCAGTATGTGCTTGGACCGCTGATGTGATTTGGGCTCCTTAGCTTGAGCAATAGCTCCATTATTGTCATAATAAAGCTCAATTGCATCACATCTACTGGGAACTACACCAAATTCAGAAATGAACTTCCTGATCCACACATCCTCCTTTGCTGCATGTGATGCAGCAATATACTCAGCCTCTGTAGTAGAATCGGCAACTGTTTCTTGCTTGGAACTCTTCCAGCTCACAGCTCCATTATTAAGGCAAAACACAAATCCTTACTGTGATCTGTAATCATCTTTATCAGTTTGGAAGCTTGCATCGGTGTAACCCTTTACAACCAGCTCTTCCTCGCTGCCGTACACAAGAAACTGATCCTTAGTCCTTCGCAAGTACTTGAGGATGTTCTTCACGGCTGTCCAGTGAACATCCCCGGGATCTGACTGGTACCTGCTAGTCATGCTGAGAGCATACGAGACATCTGGGCGTGTGCACAACATAGCGTACATGATGGATCCGATGGCTGATGCATATGTGATCCCATTCATACGCTCCCTCTCTTCACAAGATTGGGGACATTGAGCTCTAGAGACGGTGACTCCATGTATCATGGGGATGTTGCCTCTCTTTGAGTTCTCCATGCTGAACTGCTTCAACACTTTGTCAATGTACGTTCTCTGATTTAGTCCGAGAAGCCTTCTAGATCTATCTCTATAGATCTTAATTCTTAGAATGTAGGATGCTTCTCCCAAGTCATTCATTGAGAAAGTATTCCCAAGCCAGGTCTTTACCTTCTCTAAGGCTAAGACATCATTCCCCATCAAAAGTATGTCATCCACATACAATATGAGGAATGTAGTTGATCTCCCACTAACCTTCTTGTACACACAAGGTTTATCTTCATTTTGAATAAGGCCATACACTTTGAGTTCCTCATCAAATCAAAGATTCCAACTCCGAGATGCTTTCTTCAATCCATAGATTGACCTTTGTAGCTTACAAACTTTATTGGCATTCTTTGGATCTACAAAACCTTCAGGTTGTGTCATGTACACATCCTCATTTATATTCCCGTTAAGGAATGCGGTTTTAACATCCATCTGCCAAATCTCATAGTCAGAATAAGCTGCAATGGCAAGCATGATCCTGATGGACTTAATCATGGCAACTAGAGAAAAGGTTTCGTCATAGTCAACACCTTGAACTTGTCAAAATCCTTTTGCAACCAATCTGCCTTTATAAGTTTACACATTGCCATCCATGTCGGTCTTTTTCTTAAAGACCCACTTGCACCCTATGGGTTTTACCCCTTCGGGTGGTTCCACCAAAGTCCATACTTTGTTGAAGTACATGGATTCCATCTCAGATCTCATGGCCTCAAGCCATTTCTCAGAATTTGGTCCCTCCATAGCCTCTACATAGGTAGTTGGATCATCATCTATGATCAACTCACCACCTTCCTGAGTCACAAGGTATCCAAACCTCTCAGGTTCAAGGCGAGTCCTACTAGATCTACGAGGTCCTTGTGTTACCAGAGGAGAATGAGATCTCACAACACCTTGTCAATCTCCATTTTCCTCTTGTAAATCTATCGGTTCAAAGTTTTCTTGTTGGACTTGAACCTCTTCAAGCCCTATTTTCCTCCCACTGCTTCCTTTGGAAATAAATTCCTTTTCTAGGAACACAGCTGTCCTGGAAACAAACACTTTGTTGTCAGTAGGGTGGTATAAATAGTATCCCCTCATTTCCTTGGGGTATCCAACAAAACAACATTTATCGGATTTGGGTCCAAGCTTATCAGGAAACATTTTCCTAATGTAAGCCTCACAACCCCAAATCTTCATAAAAGACAAATCGGGACGTTTCCCAGTCCATATCTCATATGGTGTCTTTTGAACCGAAATAGATGGTGCACATTTAAGTGTAAATGCGGCAGTTTCAAGAGCATAACCCCAGAAAGAAATTGGAAGATCAGCATAACTCATCATTGATCGCACCATATCCAACAATGTGTGATTCCTTCTTTCAGACACACCATCATGTTGTGGTGTTCCAGGAGGAGTCCATTGTGATATAATACCACGGGCTCGCAGAAGGTCCTCAAACTCCTGGCTTAAGTATTCTCCACCTCGATCGGACCGAAGTGCCTTGATACTTTTACCAAGTTGGTTCTGTACTTCATTCATGAAATCCTTGAACTTTTCAAGGGTTTCTGACTTATGTTTCATCAGGTACATATAGCCATACCTACTGAAGTCATCAGTAAAGGTAATGAAGTACTGATACCCACCTCTGGCATTAGTTCTAAAAGGCCCACATACATCAGTATGTATGAGTCCTAATAGATCACTATCTCTCTCACCTTTACCTGAAAAGGGAGTCTTGGTCATCTTGCCCAACAAACAAGATTCACATGTCTCTATTGATTCATAATCAAAAGAGTCTAGATAACCATCTTTATGGAGTCTAGAAATGCGCTTCTCATTTATGTTCCCTAGACAACAATGCCAAAGATACGTTTCATTTGAGTTGTTGAGTTTTTGCCTTTTGGTGTTTACGTTATATACACTTGTCTCTAGATCTATCAAGTATAGACCATAAGACATTGGGGCACTGCCATAAAAGATCCCATCTTTAGAAATGGAACAATTTCCATTCTTGATAAGAAATTCAAATCCATCATTGTCCAAACAAGAGACGGAAATGATATTCCTATTTATGGCAGGTACATAATAGTAGTTCTTCAACTCTATTATAATCCCACTGGGTAGAGTTAACTCATAGGTTCCTATGGCTCTAGTGGCAACCCTTGCCCCATTAGCAACACGTAGTTCAACCTCGCCTTTCCACAAAGGCCTACTTCTCTTAAGATCCTTCACATTTGAACAAATTTGAGATCCACATCCCGTATCAAGTACCCATGACGAAGAAGTAGTAAAGTTAATCTCTATCACGTATACACCAGAAGTAGAGATATCTATCTCTGACTTCTTCTTCCATTGGTCCTTCCATCCTCTCCATGTAGAAGAAATTGATTTGGTGAGAGAACACTTCTCTCCCTTACCTTCTTTCTTCTTCACTAACGCATTAAGCGTACATAGAGTGGATTCTAAGGCTCCTAGTATATCTGGATTGTGCAGAACACTTCTCACAGTCCTCAACCAATTATGTAATTTATTCTCAATTAATTTGCCCATTTTAAAAGATGATTCTTTTTCCATTCTATATGAGAAAATTTGCATTTGTCAAAACCTTTTTGATTTGATTTGAATAAATTTGACGATAGTTAATTAGGCTTTTAATTAATTACCGCTCCCACTATTTTGACTCAAATTGATAGCCCTCACCATCAATTCAGAAGATTGCAGCGTACAATCTTCTAGTGGGTCAAGATCCTGAAATCCTCTGAGCCATGGACCAGCTTGGGCTGTCACCCACAACTTAGATCTTTCAGGTAGGAAACTCTTGCCAATTGCATCATATGCAACTCTTGAAAGATGCTATATGCAACTCCTTGCAATGATCATCTCCATGCCTCAAGGAGCTAGATCCTATCTAGGTCACCTTGTTAAGTCCGACTTAAAGCCAACACGATGAACATGCACCCTGCTTGGGCAGACCCACACATTCATCCTTCACGCTTCCACGAGATAGATGGTGCACCATGCTTGGGCGTGCCCACACTTGTTCGATCAAGCTTTTCACGTGTGTCACATTCGGAAGGCATCTAAAACTTAATATTTAATGAGGGATTTGGTTTTTATATACATATACATATCCAATCACAACAATATATAGTACGTATCATATACATGCTATATCCCACAGAAAACATGCAAAATGATAAAAAGCAATGATTATGGCCATCCTATTGTGATTCCTCAAGCCAAGAGGAATCACAGTCATCTAGGTCTACATCACATGCAACATGTATAAGATGAAATTTGTGCCTGCCTTTCTGGGTTTGATCAGCTCATCTCCATGACTGATCGGCTCGCCATCAGGTTGGTTGCTTGGGTGCCACCAGTCGATCGACTGGCACCTCCAGCCGATCGGTTCACCGGTCGTCGTGCATCTCCTCAGGTCGCCACCCGCTCGTCTCGCTCCTCAAACCGGCTGTCTGGATCACCAACCGATCAGTTCACGCCTTGAACCGATCGTCTCAGGTCATCCGCCGTTCTTTGACATAACAGGAAATAAAATCTACCCTATTTACAATTGAATTGTGAAACCCCGAGTTACATTCGGGGGAAGCAAAGATAAGAAAAGAAATCTCGAATTATTTTGAGTTACATCAGGAATAGGAGAAAGGGAATCGGTGTGCAGACCGAGATGCAAGCAACCACATACAACCACACACAAATATAGGGGTTTATAGGCCATAACCATGCTACACATCCACCACAAAACTCGTTTAAGGGAGACGCGTATCGAGTGCATTAATATTACATATCATATATGTATATTTGGGATTTGTGGATTGGACATGTATAAAGCCAATTTTATTCGCATAGTATGCAATAAATAAAGGTGACAAACCAAAATCGATCATATCGATAATCCTAAAATATAGAATAGTTGACGTGGCTCTAATACCACTGTTGGGTTTTAGGGGAGGCAGAGAAGCAGCAGAAACAAAACTTTTCTCCCCAAAACCCGGAACAAGGAAACGCGTCAACGTCTATACAATAGGAAAGATGGTTTGTGGATGTATACTTTGTCCCGAGGCTTGCTCGACGACAGTTGCTCACACCTTGTGTGGTCTTCACCTCCGGTCTTGGACGGTGTCTGTACAGCTCCTGGTCGCACCGGGATTGATGACTCCTGGTCTCACCGGGACTGTCGGGATTGATAGTTGTCCTCTGAGCGGCAGAGGTCTCCTGCCTCTGCAGTCATCCACACGGACCGCCTGGAACTCCGATATCCTTGTCACACAAGGAACCGGAAGGAGTCGCACCCTCCTATCAGCGTACTAGTTGCCAACACACTCTCCTTCTACCAGTTGCAACTACAGTTGTCTTTCCCTTGTTGTGCCTCCCTTTTCGGGTAGCACTTGCTCGGGCTCTCTCTTGGTTACCAAAACCAGAGAGAACGACAACCTTACAGAGAAACCGGCTTGCACTGAATTGTACTCTGAGAAGGCCCCAATACCCCTATATATATAGTCGGGTCATGGGACAGGGTTCTTTGTCCCCGGCAATATGGGACTAAAAGCAGGAGTAGAAGGGTTCGAGATTTTCCACAAAAGCAACCAACTCGCAACCTGAACCGATCGTTTCACAACTGAAACGGTCAGTTGGGGACCTGAACCGGTCGGTTCACGAGTGAACCGATCGGTTGGGACACCTCAACCGGTTGGTTCACAAGTGAACCGGTTGGTTGGTGGTCCTAGTCGGTTCCCGATTGACTTTCCTTCTTTTGTTTCTAATTGGTATTGAATACCAATCCTTATTCCAATCAAATTGGGAAAGTGAAATGCAAGGAAAATTCTCACCAATCTTACTTTCCCAACTTGCCCAGTTGCAACAGTTGAATCGATCGTTTCAACACTTGAAGAAATCGTTCACCCTGTTCATGAGCCGATCGACTCAACACTTGAGCCGACCGGTTCACCAAGCTGAGTCGATCGGTTCATCACATGAGTCGATCGGTTGGGAGTGCAGATTGTGCAGAATCAGTCAATTGTGATTTCAATCAATCTGATATTCCAATCAATGCGTCCAACACCTTGAACATTATGATATTGAGATATCGATTAATTGAGTGTTTAATTGAACTACTAAACTCGTTTAGTAATCAATCTAAACATTGCTTGTGGACAAAACTCCTATTTCAGGTTAAATCATATGTGTGTGACCCTACAGGTCCATTTCATGTTGGCAGTGAAAGTCTATAACATTTATGACTTCACAAGCAAAGAGCGGTGCCTAGTCACACATCAGTGCTACCCAAGTGAAATAGAAAGTTGGAGAACAACTTTCAATCCTACAATCTGTGAATGTTGTTATAGTGAATGTATAATTCCTTTGTCACTGATATCCTGAATGAACTCGAGGCATGGAACAGTCATCCTGTCAACATTCATTCATTTCCTTAATCTCAGAGCAGACCGAGTGAGATGTGTGTGACATCAATATCACATATTAATTCACACGTGCATGTGCATGCCTTTCTCAATCCTACTCATCAAGTGGCCAAGGATATCAAACTCCCTCAGGAGGGACAAATCCCATATCTATAACTCACCCCTCAAAAGCCCCATGTGTCAAAGCCACCCAATCATCACCTTTATAACAACCCATGTTTTAGGAGTGCGTTTGATGATGTCAAAGTGTACCCAACGACATGTGTTGAGTGTAGTGATTTCAGGTCTAAGAATCACACTCACCACCATCACTGTGAGAGCTGACTGTGACTACCAAGTCATGGTTCCATGTGTCACTCTCACGGTGGGTCTGTCCGGTACCTTGTTCTCTAACAAGTACCTATGTGCTTGGTTTGATATCACTATATCATGACTAATGAGATTCTGTCATCAACCAACACACAATCTAGCCTTTAGTGTAATTGATGTCTATGGTTATTTCCACAATAACAACTGACTAGGAAATAAACAAGAATGTATACTCTTAACATCCGTATGATCTCATTGTTTAGGTCCTCAACCCAAAAGCATACGTTATTGAGTAAAATCATTCTTTATACATATATCATGTTACACCATCATCTCAGAAATAGTTTAAACATATAGATCGGAAATTTCCTTTATTATTATTCAAATCATTTACAAAGTATCCCATTACAATCATCATATGACTTGCTCTATGGCATACATACCAACAGTATATATATAATTAATGAGCTATAAATATGATTGATATATTTCATATTATCTAATGAGACTATATAATACATCAACAATACAATCGATGTCCATTACAGGATATTTGATAATCATGTGCATCAATCGCATCACATAGTATCCACATGACCATCTGTTGTCTTGTGTAGCACACTATAAATTCAAACATACAAAATATTAAAAAATACAACTAATTAAGCATTGTTCACATAAATAATATATACATATATTGCAGTCGAGAACTTACTTTCATGTTCTTCCAAATTATTGGCTGGTTCTTTTTCATGGGGACCTTTCCTCCAGCCTTTTTGAACTCATCAAAACCCCTACATGTTAATGTAACACAGTACATTTCATAATTAAATAGTAATGTAATAACATATGTTAACGGATATGAAAATGAAATATTTCTCACCGAATAATGCCATTTTCATTATGTGTCCATATTTTGTATTCAATTTACTCCCCTTAGGATCTAGATAATAGACAGTGAACGTCTCGGGGACAATAACCAGTAACTCCCAATGCATACCACTAGAGGTAAAAAAGTTAAAAATTAATAACTCAAAATCCACAATAAAAATGTAATTTTCTTAAGTCCAAATTATAATAAGCAAAGTAAACTTACTCTACATTGAATGGAGCCATTAGTACTGTCTTCTTATTTTGAGCAAAAATTGTAAAAGCCTCACAGCAGTATTATTGAACTGATGGAGGATCTTTCGCTACTAGACTAATCAAAGATGGAATAAAAAATCCTACATGTTTGAATGCAAAATCTGCACATATCTTGTCTAAGTACCTGCAAAATATGTATTAATTACACATGCATTAATAAATAAGAAACCAGATCACCAGATCTTACACAAGGTATATGGATGTATAAAGAAGATCTCACCTTATCCATAGCTCTATCACAGATGTATTTAGCCAATCATATCGAAACAACTCCAAAATATTTTATATAAATAGTTTGCTTTTGTATGATTGACCTGCAACATCTGAATCTATAGAAACAGTTATAGGGCAATTTATATCATGTTCGCCTAACCATATTGCCATACCTCTACAGTTAGGACCTGACGGGACATGTAGGTCTTGTGGAACCCAACTGGGTAGCGTAGGAGGTGGAAGTGGAGGCCTAGATGTTGTGGGTGTCTTCTTTTTAATCTGTATATATATATATATATATATATATATATATATATATATATATATATATATATATATATATATATATATATATATATATATATATATATATATATAATTTCAGATCAACTGACATCATATACACACACTAACAATTTAATGTAATGTAAATTTACCATACAGTTTCAATAAAGATAACATCCTCTTTTAGCCACAATATCACTCCGCCTTCTGCCTCACCAAGCGTTTCACAATTTGAGTGGGCATATGGCAATGGAAGATCCATCCACTTGAGGAATATATGTACCGGGCTCAAACGAATCCAACCAGCTGGTAATGGAGACCCGTGAAACATTTCCCCTAGTAGGGATGGGTAAGCCGACGCCTCTGCAACGACATATTCATTAACTTTTAGACGGCATGGCTTCAACCCCTACAAATTTTTGTGTAAAGAATGTTATATACATATATACATATCATCTTTTTTTGAAATGACTACAATTTCATATATACATATCATCTTGAAAACATATCATCTTGAATTAAAAAACTAGTTACTATGTCATAAATATACTTACAGCGGATTTTCTAGGTGGTGGGTCTATAGGATTACTCCCAACCTCTGCAGTAGGAGTAGATCCTGCAGTAGGAGACACCATAGGTACTGTCTGGTAAGTGGCAGTCTAAGATGCCTACCACTTTTTCATTGCTTCTTCGAGTTTCCTATCAAATAGCTTATCTACCTATACATGGTTAAAAGAAACGTCAAATTCTAATTATTGAATTCTCTTTTACAGTAACATCTACAAGGAAAAATATGTTACCTCTTCTTGTGAAAGTCCCACTTTTGGGACATGTTTGCACTGGGATGGCCCAAAAAAAGCTTTGATGCCCACACCAGCGCCTGCAGCCCTAACACGTCCAGGATGCTCTGAGTTACCCAGAGCAACTATCAATTCATCCCTTGTGCCCTCAGGGATGAACTTGCCTTGTTTCCTCAGCTCGTGCAACTCCCTCTAATCACCAAAACAAAAATTTGTAATTAAGTAAACACCACAAATAATCAATATTCGAACGATTGCTGTAAGAGTTGTATTTTACCATTTTTGCAGCCGCCTCAGTAGTTGCGGGCTTCCTTATTTCTCCCTTCTTATTTTGCCTCCCAGCTATGTAGACATCATGGCGAGGCAGAGGTGTGCTACCTATAGTGGAGGACTCCTGAGTAGCAGTAGACTTAGCAGTAGCCTCAGATTGTAGTCTTTGGTGAATGCCTGCATACCCCTTTGGACCCATTGTGTGGTCATGCACATTCCGTGCACGCCTTGATCTTTGTGCCTCACTGAGGGCCTAGTTAGTATGCACATTAATGATTTGGTTAGTAACAGTAAATGTTAATCTTGAATAAGTGAATACAACATATATTAATGAGATTGGGACTGACGCCTAATACCTTGAATTCATCAGTTTGTCTTGAAGCAACAAACGCGTCCCATTCTTCTTTGCCCAGGAAGTTCCACTGTTCAGTGGCTATCTTCTTTCTCTTGTCAGATTCTTTTATGTATTGTCGGGTGAGATTTGTCCTATAGTTCCTTAGGACTCTCCCACAACATTGCATCACGCATTTACGATGTAACTTTTCATCCAATTCAAATATACTCTGCAAATTAGAATTTCTATTAACTAGTATCCAAAAAATTAGTAATCTACAAAATAGAGATGCAAATTAATAATAACTCACTCATAAATCCTTCCATATTACGTCTTTATTCTCCTTAGAAACTTTATGCCAAGAATCTATCTTACAACCGCAATGGCTACGAGTAACATACCCAAGATATGAAACAAATGAATTGCGATTCACACCAGATGCATTTCCTGCATTATCAAAATCCACAACAAGTTTGGGCCCATTGCCCTTTTGTGCTATTAACTTCTTCATCATAGTGATGCCCCTTCTCTTGTCAACTTTTTGGTGTTGCTGATCAAGTGCCTCAAGTTCTTCAGATGGTATATGTGCATCATCAACCTAAAATTTGACAAAATAAACACATTTACAAGATATAACTATAAATGGACATATAGATATAAATATATGATATATTTTTAAAACTTACATTGTGAGGCGGTGCATTGATGTCCTCACCCTCACGGTAATCATCAGCATGGTCATCAGGAGAATGCTCAGCCATCTGAAAATTCACATTCAGATTGTAAAGTTCACATTGTAAAGTAATTCAAATTGTAATGCTCACATTGTAAAGCTCACATTCACATTGTAAAGTAATTCACATTGTAAAGTTCACATTATAAAGTAATTCACATTGTAAAATTCACATTGTAAAGTTCACATTCACATTGTAAAGTTCACATTCACATTGTAAAGTTCACATTATAAAGTAATTCACATTGTAAAATTCACATTGTAAAGTTCACATTCACATTGTAAAGTTCACATTCAAAAAAATAAAACATATAAAAAAATATAAACATGCCTCTAATATTGCAATTTTTTATCAATTAACAATCCTTCATTGTGATCTCTGCGCACATACAAGTCATCATTAGCTTCAATATTTACTGGTGTTGGCAACCCAACTGAGAATGGAATGGAGTCATCATACTTATCATCGTATTGTTCTTCATCTATAGGATCTTCAATGAACTGTCTTTTACCATGAAGAACAACCAACCATTTATCATTTGCAGGATCATCGATATAAAATACTTGTTTCGCATGTGATGCCAATATGAATGGTTCACCCTTCCCGCCAATCTTTTCAAATTTCACTAAAGTGAAACCCAATTCATCCACTATAACTCATTTGGTGTTATCAACCCAATTATATTTGAAGAGCGAAATTCTGAAATCTAAGTAGTCAAACTCCCATATGTCTTCCATGACACCGTAATATGACATTTTAGCTTCACGTGGACTCTTATCCTTTGCACTTGCAAAAAACATAGTCGATGCTTGAAGGGTGACCCCACTATTTTGGACGACACTCTTATCATCTTGGCGCTTTGTGTAATATATGAATCCATTAATGTCATACCCTTCATAAGACATAACAGTCAATTTTGGTTTAAATGCGAGGCATTTGATAGTTTCTGTAATATCATCTGGTGTTTGAGATAGTTGATGTAAGACTTTATTTTCAAACCACTTAATAAATGTCTTGTTATGCACTCTAGCAAGCCACATTGTATTGGCTCGAGGATATTGTCTCTTGATGAAATTGGTATGTTCCTCGATATAAACGTTCACTTCATCCATGTTGTTACGACCCCACCTCCCGATAACCCCCAATTACGGGAGACCGAGAGGTCGAAGCCGTACCCATGACTTCTGGATCAAAGGTTCGGCAATTAACTAAGAATAATTATCAAATTTTAACATACTAAACTGAAAAGCTGTAAGAAAATAAACTTTGCATACCTTTTGAAATTTTTGGATTTCTAACTTCTATCCACATAATGATTCTACGCTAACTAATCCTCCTTGTATTTTTCTTCATGTATTTCACAATGTGATGATTTACTGTTTGTCCTTTTGGCTTGTACCTAAAACACCGACAAACAAAACGTCGGTCAGCCGAAGCTGGTATGTGGGGGAATCAATAATATTGCAACTATGATAACCATGTAATCATTTAATTAATCATTAATCAATCAAGATTACGTTTTAAATATAACATCCGCGATCCACGAGTACCCTATCCTCTGTACTATCCCTGCAGTGGACCTGGAACCTACCTTCCTTATGGTAAATCCCCATTAAACCCCTCATGGTTCCCGCTATAGGTGAACCAGTTTCTAGGGTTGAGTCACATGGCACTACTCGTAAGTAACCCACTCCTTAACTCATGGTAGGCTAACGAGTCGCATGGCACTACACGTAGGTAGCCCAATGTCTAACTCTCGGTAACCTAGACCTTGCTCTAGGGTTACCCCCTTTTTAGCCTTTTCAAAGTAACAGAGGTGGACCCAGATCTAGCCAGTTATATATACTCATTTACAGTGATAATCATAGTCACTTTATAGTTGCATGAAATAAATAGACATCCAACAGTTAATTCATGCATTGAGGGAAACATCGATAAAATCCTCGGGAAACTATTCGGTATAGTCATAAGCGTAACCACATACCTGACTTGGCGAGTCATGTAGATTATTCAACATATACTTCATGTGTATACAATCAAGTCAATCAACAGATCCAAGCAAGTAATTCAATCATCACATAGTTCCTGAAATAAATATGTACTCTATTTATTACACACTTTATCAAGAATCTACTTCATTGACTTGTACTCACTTTCTAGGGTTTCTAATCCGCATTAATTATTCATTAATACTCATTACGGTTTCTTAGATCAATTTCTCTAACTTTACCTCTTTTAGGTTAACAAACCCTAATAGTACTCTTTTCCATTTATATAAACCCAAATTGCTCAAACTATTCATTTAATAGTCTTTTATACCCAAAATTGACTTAGGATCATCATGTCCCTATTTATTTACAGATTTGAACAATGAAAACATTTAAAACTCATATTCACCTAAATTAGGGTTTTTAAGCTCGTTAATGCATATTCATGAACAAAACCCTAAATTAAGCCAATTATATAAAAAGATTATCTTTTTACATCTTATTTTCACTTTTATGAATAATAGGCTTAAATTATCCATTGATCAACATTAAAACCATCTATCATCAAATCTAAGGGTTTTTCATTAATTAAATCATTAAAGATGATATCTTTATGTACTTTACATATTTCAGCATATTTATGTACATAATCTTCAAATTAAACTAATTACGTACAAAGATCACCCCTTTCGATCTTAATGCACCTTTTTGCATTTAACATGTTAATATCAACTCTTATGATCCATTAAACCCTATTAAACACATTAATCATATCAGATTAGGGTTCCTTAATCTTTAAAGTATTAAATATGATTACTTCCATTAATTTTCGGATTGCAAATAGAATCAGACTTCAAACATAATTTATTTGGATTCCTCTCGTTCTGAGGATCAACTTTCATATATAACTTTTTGTCATCCGAGCTTCGAATAAATAGATATGATTTTAGTAAAAATACTTACTTTTCAACCAATCAAATGGCGCCACGTATGCACTCCCATGCAACGAAGTGGCCCACGATTTGGAACATAACCGAATTACTCATATGCCCCTCCCTTGAACTGTTGGTTCTGTAGAACGCGGAGGGGTAAACTCGTCCGATTTAGTTTTGGTCATCTCCCACCTTACGAACCCTTACGCTGCCGTTTGCAGCAGCGATCCAGCGCGGCCCTGCCGCCTCCTCCAGACCACGACGGCCATCAGGGGCAGTCTACTGGCTCCGCCGCTCCCTGCCGAGGCTGGGGAATATCCGAGGTGGGGCCAAGGTGGCCGATATGGGCTGCGCGATCCCGCACTAGCAGCTGCCAAGTGCAGCCGTGTGGCTTCATCGGAGAGTCGTTTAGGTCACGGAAACGCTGTCCAGTTCATGCTCTGACCTCGGCGCACATCCGGTTCTCAACGCAACCCCTCCTGGGCTCCTCTCTGCGCCAGGATCACCCTATTTCCTTCTGCTAGGGTTTGAACGTAAAGATACATGAAGAAGAAGAAGAAGAAGAGAGGTGCGCGCGTGGGATCCTTCCTGAACTCCGACTACCCTCTTATGTAGGGATGAGAAACGAATCCCTAAAGAGTGCCTTCACGAGGATTCGAGTTCTTTTCCCGAAAGGAAACTTATATCCCTTAGCTAAGAAGCAACCTCTTCACTCATCATTATCTTCTAATATAATTATATTATTTGGGTATATAGGAATACGAAAATACTTTTTCTTATCCTCATTATTCTTGCCTTTGAACCCATTACCCACGAAATTATATTTCCTTTTAGTAGAAAATACCCTTCATCTATGCATTAGCAAAACCCTTTCCTAATAGGAATATATATTTCCTTCATTAATAAGTTAGTTTCTCTCTCTCTCTTATTTCCTTAGTCTTCTTTATTCTTTAGACATTAGGAAATAGAAAATAACTTCTTTTATTCTTTTATTTACTTGCCCTTTATTCTAAAGGCACACATTCTATTTTCATTTAATAGGAAGATACTTTCTTTTTATCAATATCACAAATTCACTAATAATGTATCTCTTTATCTTTTTATTTTGCAAATTTGCTATTTTATCTTTCCACTTTGCAATTATCTCGTTATTTTGGGTCCCTTGGACCTCAAGAAACACTCAAGGCACGGATTCCCACATTGGGGAACATTCGTTTGCCTTTATCTTCCTTTAAAAGTCAATTTCTCATATTATATTTATTTCTTATTAAATATCTCCTTTTTGAGGATTTCCCTTTATTTCTCTTTTATTTTCCATATTGGCATCCCTTTTATCATTAGGAATCCTTGGGATACGAAATTCCACAAAGGATAACTCAATTTTACCTCTTTTTACTTACTTTCCATATTTCATCAATGTTTTCAATTTCTTTCTTCATAAAGAAATACTTATTTAATTTTTTTCTTTTCTTATTGCTTTCTTTTGCAACCTTGGACTCCTTGGTATCCAAGGAACCCAAGAGGCACGAAATCCTCTTTGTATTTGCCTTCTAGAGGTTTCCACATATTTCTTTTCTTAGAATTTTGATTATTCATTTACTAATTGAATTTCCTCGGTATTTGGGCCCAATAGCCAACAAAGCCCAAAACACAACCAATAAAGGCTATTGTGAATGGAATCCATTTAATCAAAACAAAAAATATCATTATTTGTTCCATTAGCTTTAATATGAGAAATTACATTTCTCACTATTTGAACCCAAAAATTGGGGTTATAACATCCTTCCCCTCTTATAGGAATTTTGTCCTCAAAATTCAAACAGCAAACAAACAATTCAGGATAAGACTTTTCCATGTCCATCATTGGCCCCTATGTGGCTTTACTGTACTCATGGCGCATCCAAAGAACCTTTATCATCTCATATTCTTTTCTCTGAGTTCTTTCATCCTGGCGTCTATAAACTACACAGGTGACTTAGGCCATGTCTGCCTCCCTTGGGGCTTACTAGGTTCAGTGCTCAACACATGGTCGGGGTACCTCACATAGTGATATAAATTGGACACATGAAAAACATCCCACATTACTTTACCTTGAGGGTAGGGTCAAAACCTAACCATCTCCACCCATCCATCTCTAATGGACCCATGTATCGGGGACTCAGCTTTCTCGACTGCAGCTCAAAGGGGTCAGATTCTCATATTATATTCTCCCACAGTGTATTGCATGTTAGTCTACTTTGCATCTTCTCACGACTCTTGTCGTCTCTAGGCTCCTTTCAGCCATTGCATGATCAAAGTGACTTCATCTACACACATTGTGGTCCCTTTTCTAACCATCATATGGTTCTTTCACCAACATCACCTTACTGAAGTGGTGACCGACACAACCTCCCTTACAGAGCTTCTTATAAAACCCGATACTGGCTATGGTGGTCATTGTCACATCTTTCGTAGGACAAGAACTGTCTTTAGACATCACCCTGTATGAGCACACATGCTCTCATCAGACCCTTTAGTCTGGATCATACTAACCATTAGTTAGGGGTGATAAACTACACTAACATTGAGTTCTTCATGTACCTACTTCCACCTTTTGGGAAGGGAACCTTTAGGTCAAACTCAAGAACCTTTGAACTCGCATCATGGTGTAGTTGAACCATCTCTCTTATGGGTAGTTCAACCAAATCTGTCCCTTGACAGAACTCTTCCTTTCACATGTCATCTAGGTAAGGCGAACTACCGTAACCCACATTGCATCTTGACCTTCCTTGGTCTAGGGGAGACTTATCACAACATCCATAGTGATGAACTCCCATTCCCTCTCAGGGACTCTTTTGTCCTCTATATCGATACACTGGGTTACTGGGGTTCGTCCTTTACCTCCTGGCTTGCATGGCCATAAACCACATGCAATTTCATCTTAAGCATCCAAAGTGCTATTGCCATTTTCCATGGTGTATGGTGATCTTCAATCATGATTTCCTGTATGTCATGATTCTTCCAAGATCGATTCCTCCAAAACCCTAAACCACTCTAGTCAAAGTTTCATCACCTTCTCTTCCATATAAGTGCATCTGAGGTTCTACCACCATCCTTTCATTGCATCAAGGACTAGACTGGCTAACTAAACAACCCTTAACTTTTCGACGAATCTTGTTACATCTGAGTGTTATTCAAACACCTCTTCTTTCCAAACTTTAGGGTTAGCCAAACAAACAAGTCAGATGTATCTCAACCAGAGCATTCATTACCACTTCACATTCTTAGGTATTAGGTAACATTGAAGACATACACTTCCATGTAATTCACTTATCATCTCACCTCAAACTCTATATCTACCTTCATTAAGAACACTCTCTGATTTCATCATCATGGTGACCAAACTCAACTTGGTATAACTTGTAAGCTCCACTTAGCTCATGCTAGAAACATTCTCATAAGGTGACTTCCTCATTCCTCTTAGGGTTTACAAACCATCCAAGTATCATTCACTTTACCAGGGTAGATATCTTCTCTATCCCCATTTCTCATGGCAACGTTCCAACCTACATTATCTCTTATCCTTGATGTATGGCATGCGTAATATCCTATCTCTCACCCCCATAACAAGAGGAAATAAGCATTTGGCTATAGTCCAAATACAGAGTTCTTCCTATTCCAAGAGTAGAGATGGTACATCCCACCTTGCCAGTACACCTTTAAATCTAAGTTGCAATGTGCCACATATGTCTCTTCATCTTAAACCGCAAGATATCAAACTAGTCTTGAACCTACTGAGGTTTATATCCTTGGTCATCTCCTCTAGGTCTATAGGGTACCGACTCTTTTGGGGTCATCCCTCTTCCCTCATGCATCAAGAGAGTGCCCTACTCATCTGCCCTTTGGGTCCCATGAGTTCATGAAGGTGATCAATCTCCTAACCCATGGCCCTCAGACAATGATAGCTGTTACCTCCCGACCCTATGGTCGCGTGCAACTAGGGAATTTGGCAACTCCTACTTTCATCGATCTTATCCCTACCTGACCCTAGGGTAGACTTAAGATTCCCCATCATAGTACATGTTCACTTAGAACCTTACCCAAGTCTTCATCATCTCTCATTCTGCATTCATGGGCTGACTTTCGTCCTTTCATCAGGATCATGGTAACCTGCCTACCTTGGTCAAGCCCTATACCAGTTACCCCCATGGTAACACATCTGCATGCACTTAGAGATGGATATCTATGGCTTACGGGTTCATTACCATACCATGTACTTTTCACTTAGCTTCTCAAGATCCTAAGAGACCTCTTTAGGTAACCTTAAACTAACCAAAACTGATATACACCCTACCAAAGGTGTCTCTCCCCCAGGATGGGAGGAAAACTATCTCTTGACAGCAAGGTCAAAAAAGCTCTTAGGTCTAGGGTTTACATCCACATGAGCCTACATAACCCTAGAAAGCTATTAAGGCATAAACAGATCACCTACTGAACCATGCTAGGTCATACTTGTCCTCTTTCCTCAATGTTGGATCAAGATCATACCTTCCTTTATCCTCAACCTAGCTATGAGGGGTTCATCAAACATACCTTAAACTTAAGGGGCTTCCCTTTTCCTTTATTCATGAGGCGTACCATGCTCGAAACTATAGCAACTTAATTCTCATCATGAGCATTAGGTATACCACTTCCCCTCTTAGGCCTAGGAACCCTAGGTTCACTTTTAGGTGTCCAACTGCACGCTTTATCTCTTAACCGTGAATCAAGCTCGCAAAAGGCATCTCGTGCACTTCCTGTCATCCTTCGACTTGAGCAACACTTAGAGTTGGATTCTCCTCAAGGACAAACCATAAGGTACAAGGCCTCATAACCTGTTCACTAAACCTCTCTAGGTCTAAGGAACTCTTCTCCCTACCTCAGAAGGTAAACACCTATATTGTAGGCACATAGGCACCAGATGCTTCATCATCATCTCTAGGGTTTGGTCCCTCTAAAGGAAACCAAGATATCATCAACTTTCAGGGATCGATCATGAGGCAACCACTATCATCCATCGTTCAGGGTTTTAGGCTTCCAACCTTATTGCTGGGTTTCCTGCTCTCTCTCTAGAGTTAACCCCACATCCAACCTCACCATTAGATGTCCTTTCTTCATGAAGGATCATCTTTAAAAGCATACTCTACGTGGTTGAAGCCTAGGTTCGAACTTATGTTTGTTCAAGATCATCCCTAACCCTTTGTGCTCCCTCATGATTCCTTATCCCAGGTTTCATCCTACTGCCAGCATTATGACGTGCCCTAGGTTCCAGCTATGCCCTACTTGCACAAGCCCATAGGGTTTCTAAGGTCATTCACTAACATCATCATCTAAAGAGCTATCCTTTACCCTAGCATACACGACCTTTTCCAAGATTGGGTTGTCAAAGGTGGTAGGTCACCCATGGAACCCAAAGGCATGTCCTTTTAAACACCTGATCCAACTCGTCTACCTCTAACCATCACTTAGGGTTAGGGTTAGCATCATCCTCATAGGATGTGACAGGTCTCTACTAGCAATGGAGATCTCTATCTCCAGGACTGACTTATCCTCCTGACAAGAAGGTCTAGCCTCAGGTCTCTACTGAGGACATGACAACTTATGTCATACGACCTAAGCATGTATCTATTCTTTAATTTACGCTTAATCTATTAAGCTTATGTCCATGACATCTTATTTACATGCCTTTCATTAATTTGGTGGAGGATTCCTTAAACCTTATTAACCTTACCCATACCTCAAGAGGGTGAGGAGAAGAAAGAAAACCCTAATCCTTTAAGTCCTTATCAGAATTTCGTGATGAGAAGGGATGAATAAGATGAGAAGTCCTAAAGGTATCTTATTTCGATTCATACCCTAAGACTTTAGCCAGGCAGTCACACGGATCTGGGAGTCCTCGTATTCCGACTAGCGGTGCGGAGGAAAATATTGCCAGCCCCCGGTCGTGATCCTTTTCTAGACACCTCTGTCTTTCGGATAATCCTCTAATAACTCCCTTGGGTTCTATGGAGTTTGTAAATTTAATAATTATTCATGGTTAACTGGGGAACCTATTCTCTGATACCAAATGTTACGACCCCACCTCCCGATAACCCCCAATTACGGGAGACCGAGAGGTCGAAGCCGTACCCATGACTTCCGGATCAAAGGTTCGGCAATTAACCAAGAATAATTATCAAATTTTAACATACTAAACTGAAAAGCTGTAAGAAAATAAACTTTGCATACCTTTTGAAATTTTTGGATTTCTAACTTCTATCCACATAATGATTCTACGCTAACTAATCCTCCTTGTATTTTTCTTCATGTATTTCACAATGTGACGATTTACTGTTTGTCCTTTTGGCTTGTACCTAAAACACCGACAAACAAAACGTTGGTCAGCCGAAGCTGGTATGTGGGGGAAACAATAATATTGCAACTATGATAACCATGTAATCATTCAATTAATCATTAATCAATCAAGATTACGTTTTAAATATAACATCCGCGATCCACGAGTACCCTATCCTCTGTACTATCCCTACAGTGGACCTGGAACCTACCTTCCTTATGGTAAATCCCCATTAAACCCCTCATGGTTCCCCCTATAGGTGAACCAGTTTCTAGGTTTGAGTCACATGGCACTACTCGTAAGTAACCCACTCCTTAACTCATGGCAGGCTAACGAGTCGCATGGCACTACACGTAGGTAGCCCAATTTCTAACTCTCGGTAACCTAGACCTTGCTCTAGGGTTACCCCCTTTTTAGCCTTTTCAAAGTAACAGAGGTGGACCCAGATCTAGACAGTTATATATACTCATTTACAGTGATAATCATAGTCACTTTATAGTTGCATGAAATAAATAGACATCCAACAGTTAATTCATGCATTGAGGGAAACGTCGATAAAATCCTCGGGAAACTATTCGGTATAGTCATAAGTGTAACCACATACCTGACTTGGCGAGTCATGCAGATTATTCAACATATACTTCATGTGTATACAATCAAGTCAATCAACAGATCCAAGCAAGTAATTCAATCATCACATAGTTCCTGAAATAAATATGTACTCTATTTATTACACACTTTATCAAGAATCTACTTTATTGACTTGTATTCACTTTCTAGAGTTTCTAATCCGTATTAATTATTCATTAATTCTCATTAGGGTTTCTTAGATCAATTTCTCGAACTTTACCTCTTTTAGGTTAACAAACCCTAATAGTACTCTTTTCCATTTATATAAACCCAAATTGCTCAAACTATTCATTTAATAGTCTTTTATACCCAAAATTGACTTAGGATCATCATGTCCATATTTATTTACAGATTTGAACAATGAAAACATTTAAAACTCATATTCACCTAAATTAGGGTTTTCAAGCTCGTTAATGCATATTCATGCACAAAACCCTAAATTAAGCCAATTATATAAAAAGATTATCTTTTTAGATCTTATTTTCACTTTTATGAATAATAGGTTTAAATTATCCATTGATCAACATTAAAACCATCTATCATCAAATCTAAGGGTTTTTCATTAATTAAATCATTAAAGATGATAGCTTTATGTACTTTACATATTTCAGCATATTTATGTACATAATCTTCAAATTAAACTAATTACGTACAAAGATCACCCCTTTCGATCTTAATGCACCTTTTTGCATTTAACATGTTAATATCAACTCTTATGATCCATTAAACCCTATTAAACACATTAATCATATCAGATTAGGGTTCCTTAATCTTTAAATTATTAAAGATGATTACTTCCATTAATTTTCGGATTGCAAATAGAATCATACTTCAAACATAATTTATTTGGATTCCTCTCGTTCTGAGGATCAACTTTCATATATAACTTTTTGTCATCCGAGCTTCGAATAAATAGATATGATTTTAGTAAAAATACTTACTTTTCAACCAATCAGATGGCGCCACGTATGCACTCCCATGCAACGAAGTGGCCCGCGATTTGGAACATAACCGAATTACTCATATGCCCCTCCCTTGAACTGTTGGTTCTGCAGAGCGCGGAGGGGTAAACTCGTCTGATTTAGTTTTGGTCATCTTCCACCTTACGAACCCTTACGCTGCCGTTTGCAGCAGCGATCCAGCGCGGCCCTGCCGCCTCCTCCAGACCACGACGGCCATCAGGGGCAGTCTACTGGCTCCGCCGCTCCCTGCCGAGGCTGGGGAAGATCCGAGGTGGGGCCAAGGTGGCCGATATGGGCTGCGCGATCCCGCACTTGCAGCTGCCAAGTGCAGCTGTGTGGCTTCATCAGAGAGTCGTTTAGGGCACGGAAACGCTGGCCAGGTCATGCTCTGACCTCGGCGCACATCCGGTTCTCAACGCAACCCCTCCTGGGCTCCTCTCTGTGCCAGGATCACCCTATTTCCTTCTGCTAGGGTTTGAACGTAAAGATACATGAAGAAGAAGAAGAAGAAAAAGAAGAAGAGAGGTGCGTGCGTGGGATCCTTCCTGAACTCCGACTACCCTCTTATGTAGGGATGAGAAACGAATCCCTAAAGAGTGCCTTCACGAGGATTCGAGTTCTTTTCCCGAAAGGAAACTTATATCCCTTAGATAAGAAGCAACCTCTTCACTCATCATTATCTTCTAATATAATTATATTATTTGGGTATATAGGAATACGAAAATACTTTTTCTTATCCTCATTATTCTTGCCTTTGAACCCTTTACCCACGAAATTATATTTCCTTTTAGTAGAAAATACCCTTCATCTATGCATTAGCAAAATCCTTTCCTAATAGGAATATATATTTCCTTCATTAATAAGTTAGTTTCTCTCTCTCTCTCTTATTTCCTTAGTCTTCTTTATTCTTTAGACATTAGGAAATAGAAAATAACTTCTTTTATTATTTTATTTACTTGCCCTTTATTCTAAAGGCACACATTCTATTTTCATTTAATAGGAAGATACTTTCTTTTTATCAATATCACAAATTCACTAATAATGTATCTCTTTATCTTTTTATTTTGCAAATTTGCTATTTTCTCTTTCCACTTTGAAATTATCTCGTTATTTTGGGTCCCTTGGACCTCAAGAAACACTCAAGGCACGGATTCCCACATTGGGGAACATTCGTTTGCCTTTATCTTCCTTTATAATTCAATTTCTCATATTATATTTATTTCTTATTAAAATATCTCCTTTTTGAGGATTTCCCTTTATTTCACTTTTATTTTCCATATTGGCATCCCTTTTATCATTAGGAATCCTTGGGATATGAAATTCCACAAAGGATAACTCAATTTTACCTCTTTTTACTTACTTTCCATATTTCATCAATGTTTTCAATTTCTTTCTTCATAAAGAAATGCTTATTTAAATTTTTTCTTTTCTTATTGCTTTCTTTTGCAACCTTGGACTCCTTGGTATCCAAGGAACCCAAGAGGCACAAAATCCTCTTTGGATTTGCCTTCTAGAGGTGGTAGGTCACCCATGGATCCCAAAGGCATGTCCTTTTAAACACCTGATCCAACTCGTCTCCCTCTAACCATCACTTAGGGTTAGGGTTAGCATCATCCTCATAGGATGTGACAGGTCTCTACTAGCAATGGAGATCTCTATCTCTAGGACTGACTTATCCTCCTGACAAGAAGGTCTATCCTCAGGTCTCTACTGAGGACATGACAACTTATGTCATACGACCTAAGCATGTATCTATTCTTTAATTTACGCTTAATCTATTAAGCTTATGTCCATGACATCTTATTTACATGCCTTTCATTAATTTGGTGGAGGATTCCTTAAACCTTATTAACCTTACCCATACCTCAAGAGGGTGAGGAGAAGAAAGAAAACCCTAATCCTTTAAGTCCTTATCAGAATTTTGTGATGAGAAGGGATGAATAAGATGAGAAGTCCTAAAGGTATCTTATTTCGATTCATACCCTAAGACTTTAGCCAGGCAGTCACACGGATCTGGGAGTCCTCGTATTCCGACTAGCGGTGCGGAGGAAAATATTGCCAGCCCCCGGTCGTGATCCTTTTCTAGACACCTCTGTCTTTCGGATAATCCTCTAATAACTCCCTTGGGTTCTATGGAGTTTGTAAATTTAATAATTATTAATGGTTAACTGGGGAACCTATGCTCTGATACCAAATGTTACGACCCCACCTCCCAATAACCCCCAATTATGGGAGACCGAGAGGTCGAAGCCATACCCATGACTTCCGGATCAAAGGTTCGGCAATTAACCAAGAATAATTATCAAATTTTAACATACTAAACTGAAAAGCTGTAAGAAAATAAACTTTGCATACCTTTTGAAATTTTTGGATTTCTAACTTATATCCACATAATGATTCTACGCTAACTAATCCTCCTTGTATTTTTCTTCATGTATTTCACAATGTGACGATTTACTGTTTGTCCTTTTGGCTTGTACCTAAAACGCCGACAAACAAAACGTTGGTCAGTCGAAGCTGGTATGTGGGGGAAACAATAATATTGCAACTATGATAACCATGTAATCATTCAATTAATCATTAATCAATCAAGATTACATTTTAAATATAACATCCGCGATCCACGAGTACCCTATCCTCTGTACTATCCCTGCAGTGGACCTGGAACCTACCTTCCTTATGGTAAATCCCCATTAAACCCCTCATGGTTCCCCCTATAGGTGAACCAGTTTCTAGGGTTGAGTCACATGGCACTACTCATAAGTAACCCACTCCTTAACTCATGGCAGGCTAACGAGTCGCATGGCACTACACGAAGGTAGCCCAATTTCTAACTCTCAGTAACCTAGACATTGCTCTAGGGTTACCCCCTTTTTAGCCTTTTCAAAGTAACAGAGGTGGACCCAGATCTAGCCAGTTATATATACTCATTTACAGTGATAATCATAGTCACTTTATAGTTGCATGAAATAAATAGACATCCAACAGTTAATTCATGCATTGAGGGAAACGTCGATAAAATCCTCGGGAAACTATTTGGTATAGTCATAAGCGTAACCACATACCTGACTTGGCGAGTCATGCAGATTATTCAACATATACTTCATGTGTATACAATCAAGTCAATCAACAGATCCAAGCAAGTAATTCAATCATCACATAGTTCCTGAAATAAATATGTACTCTATTTATTACACACTTTATCAAGAATCTACTTTATTGACTTGTATTCACTTTCTAGGGTTTCTAATCCACATTAATTATTCATTAATTCTCATTAGGGTTTCTTAGATCAATTTCTCGAACTTTACCTCTTTTAGGTTAACAAACCCTACTAGTACTCTTTTCCATTTATATAAACCCAAATTGCTCAAACTATTCATTTAATAGTCTTTTATACCCAAAATTGACTTAGGATCATCATGTCCCTATTTATTTACAGATTTGAACAATGAAAACATTTAAAACTCATATTCACCTAAATTAGGGTTTTCAAGCTCGTTAATGCATATTCATGCACAAAACCCTAAATTAAGCCAATTATATAAAAAGATTATCTTTTTAGATCTTATTTTCACTTTTATGAATAATAGGCTTAAATTATCCATTGATCAACATTAAAACCATCTATCATCAAATCTAAGGGTTTTTCATTAATTAAATCATTAAAGATGATAGCTTTATGTACTTTACATATTTCAGCATATTTATGTACATAATCTTCAAATTAAACTAATTACGTACAAAGATCACCCCTTTCGATCTTAATGCACCTTTTTGCATTTAACATGTTAATATCAACTCTTATGATCCATTAAACCCTATTAAACACATTAATCATATCAGATTAGGGTTCCTTAATCTTTAAATTATTAAAGATGATTACTTCCATTAATTTTCGGATTGCAAATAGAATCATACTTCAAACATAATTTATTTGGATTCCTCTCGTTCTGAGGATCAACTTTCATATATAACTTTTTGTCATCCGAGCTTCGAATAAATAGATATGATTTTAGTAAAAATACTTACTTTTCAACCAATCAGATGGCGCCACGTATGCACTCCCATGCAACGAAGTGGCCCGCGATTTGGAACATAACCGAATTACTCATATGCCCCTCCCTTGAACTGTTGGTTCTGCAGAGCGTGGAGGGGTAAACTCGTCCGATTTAGTTTTGGTCATCTCCCACCTTACGAACCCTTACGCTTTCGTTTGCAACAGCGATCCAGCGCGGCCCTGCCGCCTCCTCCAGACCACGACGGCCATCAGGGGCATTCTACTGGCTCCGCCGCTCCCTACCGAGGCTGGGCAAGATCCGAGGTGGGGCCAAGGTGGCCGATATGGGCTGCGTTATCCCGCACTTGCAGCTGCCAAGTGCAGCCGTGTGGCTTCATCGGAGAGTCGTTTAGGGCACGGAAACGCTGTCCAGGTCATGCTCTGACCTCGGCGCACATCTAGTTCTCAACGCAACCCCTCCTGGGCTCCTCTCTGTGCCAGGATCACCCTATTTCCTTCTGCTAGGGTTTGAACGTAAAGATACATGAAGAAGAAGAAGAAGAAAAAGAAGAAGAGAGGTGCGCGCGTGGGATCCTTCCTGAACTCCGACTACCCTCTTATGTAGGGATGAGAAACGAATCCCTAAAGAGTGCCTTCACGAGGATTCGAGTTCTTTTCCCGAAAGGAAACTTATATCCCTTAGCTAAGAAGCAACCTCTTCACTCATCATTATCTTCTAATATAATTATATTATTTGGGTATATAGGAATACGAAAATACTTTTTCTTATCCTCATTATTCTTGCCTTTGAACCCATTACCCACAAAATTATATTTCCTTTTAGTAGAAAATACCCTTCATCTATGCATTAGCAAAATCCTTTCCTAATAGGAATATATATTTCCTTCATTAATAAGTTAGTTTCTCTCTCTCTTATTTCCTTAGTCTTCTTTATTCTTTAGACATTAGGAAATAGAAAATAACTTCTTTTATTCTTTTATTTACTTTCCCTTTATTCTAAAGGCACACATTCTATTTTCATTTAATAGGAAGATACTTTCTTTTTATCAATATCACAAATTCACTAATAATGTATCTCTTTATCTTTTTATTTTGCAAATTTTCTATTTTCTCTTTCCACTTTGAAATTATCTCATTATTTTGGGTCCCTTGGACCTCAAGAAACACTCAAGGCACGGATTCCCACATTGGGGAACATTCGTTTGCCTTTATCTTCCTTTAAAATTCAATTTCTCATATTATATTTATTTCTTATTAAAATATCTCCTTTTTGAGGATTTCCCTTTATTTCTCTTTTATTTTCCATATTGGCATCTATTTTATCATTAGGAATCCTTGGGATACGAAATTCCACAAAGGATAACTCAATTTTACCTCTTTTTACTTACTTTCCATATTTCATCAATGTTTTCAATTTCTTTCTTCATAAAGAAATACTTATTTAATTTTTTTCTTTTCTTATTGCTTTCTTTTGCAACCTTGGACTCCTTGGTATCCAAGGAACCCAAGAGGCACAAAATCCTCTTTGGGTTTGCCTTCTAGAGGTTTCCACATATTTCTTTTCTTAGAATTTCGATTATTCATTTACTAATTGAATTTCCTCGGTATTTGGGCCCAATAGCCAACAAAGCCCAAAACACAACCAATCAAGGCTATTGTGAATGGAATCCATTTAATCAAAACAAAACATATCATTATTTGTTCCATTAGCTTTAATATGAGAAATTACATTTCTCACTATTTGAACCCAAAAATTGGGGTTATAACACATGTTGTGTAAAAATACAAGTGACCTTGTTCCAACTGCTCACGGCTGATTACTTTCACACGTGATCCCAAAATTCCTTTGCCAAATTGCTCGTCAATATTCTTGTCATTATCAAGAGTGTCATTACCACTGAGAAAGTCATTGCAAAAATCCATAACCTCTCTCGCCACATAACCCTTGATAATACTCCCTTCAGGACAATAACGGTTTTGAACATCACTATTAAAAATGCTCATGTATCATTCAAAGGGATACATCCAATGCAAGAAAACCGGTCCCAACATTTTCACTTCCCTAGTCAAGTGGACAACAAGATGTACCATGATATCAAAGAATGACGGAGGAAAATACATCTCAAGCTGACATAGGGTAACAACCACTTCTCTTTGGAATTTATGGAGAGTATCAGGGTCAATAAGTTTGTTTCACAGACTGTTGAAAAAGAAACAAAGTCTGGGATTGCAAACCTTACATGCTTCGGCGATATAGATCTAATTGCCACAGGCAATATTTGTTGCATTAGAGTGTGACAATCATGAGATTTAAGACCTATCAACTTTAGATCTTTCATTGATACCAGTCTACGGATGTTGGATGAGTAACCCTGTGGCACCTTAACATTTACCAAACATTCACAAAAAGCTTTCTTCTCCTTTATAGACAATGTGTAACAAGCGGGAGGTAAGTATGTTCTCTGATTTCCCATTTCATGAAATTCTATTAATTTTGACCTTATTCCCATTTCACGTAGGTCCAGTCTGGATTTTATCCCATCTTTAGTCTTACCTAGTATATTCAACAAAGTACCAATGACACTATCACAGACATTTTTCTCAACGTGCATGACATTGATACAATGCCTGACTGTCAAAGAACTCCAATAAGGAAGATCCCAAAATATTGACTTCTTCTTGAATAAAGATTTGTCACTCCGTGTGGCCATAGTACATTGTGATCTCTTACCAAATTCATTGACAAAGTCTTTTACTCTTTCATAAACAACCTCCCCTGGTATAGGTTTAGGTGCACTCTGTTCCTCATTCAATCCATTGAATGCTTTGCGCTTCCTACGATACGGATGGAATTTTGTAAGAAACCTTCGATGGCCGAGATATACAATCTTACCGCCATGTTTTAGTCTTGTTGAATCAGTGTTCTCTTCACATATAGGACACGCCTTAGCTCCTTTGCCACTATATCCAGACAAGTTCCCATATGGTGGAAAGTCATTAATAGAGCAAAACAACATAGCATGCAAACGAAATGTCTCTCTTCGTGAAGCATCATAGGTCATCACACCTTCACCCCCAGAGTTTCTTTAAGTCATCAATCAGAGGTTCAAGATTAACATCGATGTCATTTCCAGGTTGTTTAGGGCCTGATATCAACAATGACAACATTATGTACTTATTTTTCATACACAGCCAGGGAGGAAGATTGTATATAACAAGCATGACTGGCCAAGTGCTATGTTGGCTTCTCAATGTCCCGTATAGATTCATCCCATCTATACAAAGCCCAAGTCTTAGATTCCTGACTTCTTCACCAAATTCAGGGTACAATAGATCAATCTTCTTCCACTGTGGGGAATCAGATGCATGTTGTAGGATCCCATCATTATTTTTCTTAACATCTGCATGCCACCTCAAATTCTTCGCATCTATCAGATTGGCAAACAAGCGTTGAAACTGTGATATTATAGGTAGATACCACATCACCTTGGTAGGAGAACCAGTTTTGGACTCCCCCGAAGTCGTCAATTTATACCGTGACACACCACATTTTAGACAATCTTTCAAATCCACATAGTCCTTTTGTAATAATACACAATCATTCTGGCATGCGTGTATCTTCTTGGCATCCATTCCCATTGGGCACAACAATTTCTTTACCTGGTATGTTGAGATTGGCAGCTCGTTTCCCTCAGGAAGCATTTCTTTCAATAAAGACAACAATGACGTGAAGCTTTTGTCACTCCATCTATTGTTAGCTTTCAACTTATACAATCTCAACACAGTGCTAAGCTTCGTAAACTTAGTACAACATGTGTATAATGATATCTCAGCATCATGCACAATGTTTCTAAAAATGGGAGGTGGATCGGTGTGCTCTACCCCACAACTATCCAGCATCTCATCAATGATGTCTACTGGAACTGGTTCATTCACATCTATGTCATCGTAGGCAATTTCTTCTTCCACACAAGCACTGCAATCGACATCCACTGGTTTCGGGTTTGAAATCTCTCCATGCCAATTCCATTCTGTATAGCCTTGTATAATCCCGTTGCACATGACATGACTTTTGATTTCGTCACCAGTACTGACTTTCAAGTTGTTACCGCAATGCCTACATGGACAGTAGAAGCTATCTCCAGGATGTTTCCTATGTTCTTCAGCAAATCTAATAAACTGGTCAAGACCAGAAATAAACTCTGGGGTGCAGCGATTGCGAATGGACATCCATGATCTATCCATTCTATGATCAAAGAGAAAACAAGTATATATTACAACAAGATTAGGGTCTAGGGTTAACATATTAGAGTTTTTGCATGGTTAAAATTTTAGGCCAACAAATACATGTGTTGTCATTCTTATATATAATAAATGTGTACCACCTATCCCATTATTGAACACCTAATCTCACTAGTAAGTGTATAATGTGTATTGGGTTTTTGAGAAAATTTCGGCAGCATTTCCCTGTTGTTCTCTAAGTACATATGTACTTAGAGAACAAACGGGGAAATGCTACCAAAATTTTTTCGAAAACCCAATACACATTATACACTTACATCCTAAGTGAGATTAGGTGTTCAAGAATAGTCCCAAACCGGGGACTATCCATGATTTACTCCTAATGAGTAAATCTTGGATGGGTTTCTAGGCAAACAAATACATGTGTTGTCATTCTTATATACAATAAATGTGTACCACCTATCCCATTCTTGAACACCTAATCTCACTAGTAAGTGTATAATGTGTATTGGGTTTTCAAGAAAATTCTTGACATCCCCGGATTTTCTAAAACTTAATCTGATGTGTGACATCCAAATTGAAACCCTCACCTCAGCGAGAATCCCAATTTAAACATCCTACACGAGGCTAAGAAAAAGAAAATCAGAAGAAGTCAGAAGGAAACAATCAGTAGCACATGCACATGAACAATAAACAAACCACAACACGTGTTCACCATTCAACATATAATTACAACATGAATTGTTACAACATTTGATATTACATATTGAACAAAAAACTATAACATATACATGTACTACATCTAAACAACAGGATCTTAAGACAACATGTCCACCTGTACATCAGCTCGCTACACAACTCTCACTATCCTGGATCTTCAAGAGCATAACCACAACCTAAACAAAAGATTACAAGCGGTAAACATCAACACAATATTTCATGAATATTGTACTGAGTATGCCTACGTGTCTTTTTATATACCTCTCATCATATCTTGGCAATAAGATAAAACTAATACTTGGAAGCATTAAACAAAATATAAGAAAATCATATACTTGCACAAAGATGTTCATCAACAAAAGAGAACACATATTTTAAGCACATTTTCCATTATATCATCCATGCATTTACTACCTGAGAGTTGAATGCATTAAGGCCTTTATGATCTACTACCAAAGAGTTGGATCATTTCACAATGTGATCTACTACCAAAGAGTTGGATCACTTCCAAGTACTTTACTACCAAAGAGTTGAAGTACTTATTTCCAGCACTTTACTACCAAAGAGTTGAAGTGCTTAGATATAATGGAACAGATATATTATGTTTCATGTGTTCATAGCAATAAGTATGGAGAATCAAACAACATAGCATACAAGAACAATCATTTCAATCAATACCATATGCCAAGTATTTTACTACTCATATAACACAAGCATATTGTATAATAAGCCAAGTAAGAGGTAATAGCGTACCTTGATCAAGAGAAACCTAATCACATATTCTTCATGTCATCTATAAGCTTAGTCAAACCTGATCAAAACAAGACCATATACTATCATCAGGTTCTCATCTTATTATGTCTCATCTTAACCCTAATTATGTCCATTAGGGTTTCTCTTATCTCATTATGGTGTTCTCATGATTACTTGTATTCTTGTCTTATATTTATCATACTGATGTCATATTCCAGATTATAGTTCATCAACTGGATATACCCATGTGTCACATTATTATGTGAACATAATTAACATTATGTCACTTTCATTAACCATATTAGGGTTACATCACATGTATTAAGGGCTCTCTTCATATAACATGAATTCCATGCATCTAACTGATATCCGAGTTACATATTAACCTCACATTATTGATATAAAGGTATTATGTAATTACCATGATTAATTGAGCATGCATGTATTTATTACATTTTATTTAGGGTTATTAGCCCTAATTAGCCATATTAAGCAAATTACATGATTTCGTACATCATCATCATAATCACTGACATCCACTGGATTATAAGAGTGAATATTGATTTATTGACATATTCTCATAATTTTAGGCCAACGTTTGATATTTATTATCCATCAATTAAGCATTTCACAACTAACAAGATATCACTGATATTCATGCATCAAAAGCATGAGATATTGCTTTAAATGTGTTCTACTCATTTTCTTGAGAAGTTTGGTACCTTGTTTGTATTTTTCTGACATTCTTACTAATTACTACAATTTATTGAAAAACTGAGCATTTTCTGATTATTACCTCATCCGGCCAATTGGATCGTGCCAAGTGGCCATGTGGGGTTGCAGCTACTCTTCAGTTTGCTCACTACCGCCGGTTCACATCCCATGAACCCGGTCTGTTGCCTTAGACAGGCCGGTTCTGTACTTCTCTTTCTTCCTCGCACGATGCCTGTGTGCATCCGTTCTCGGCGCCGCACAACACCCGCAGCCCAGGTGTGTGTCGCCACCTGGAAAACGGCCGCTGCTGAGATGCCCTCCTCCACCGACTGCAAGGGAGCTCGACGAGTCTATTCATGTGAGTCCGCGGTGACAGGGATCCATGGTGCCGCCGTCACTGGCCTCTTCTCCAGCGAGTAAAATGGCTTCCTACCTCTTCTAAGGCGACGAGATCACCTTCCATCTGCACTCGAAGCGTCTCCCAGACTCCCAACTTCTCCATGCTTTCTCGCTGCGTGACGCCTACGTGCATCTGATCAGGTGTTTTGATCGCTCCACGGTCTGGTCAGGGCGTCGCCACACTGGGAGCACAGATCGATCCGGTGAGAACCAGAGACCATCCCACAAGCTTCTGCAATGTCGACGCCACTGCTAGGCTGGGGTGCTGGCGAGAGATTGATCGGGGTCTTGCTCCGGTGGGGGAGCAAATAGCATCGCCTCCCGCCTTGGCGCCGCCATGGCTAGAAGAACGGCGAGGAACCTGCAACCTCCAGATCGACACCATCATGTGCTATCTGCCAACCGCAGAGAGCTGTTTATCCCTGAGCGCACTATGTTCCTAAGCGTCGTCTCTTGCTACTCTCAAGTTAGCGATCATCCACATCTACATGGCAACAAAGCTTCCCATCCTTTGCTCCAAGGATCCTCGTCCAGGAGCCGCCAGTGATAGCTGCCGCCTGTGAGAGATGGGTACGGGATTGGGAGTCTGATCTCCATGGTCTTCCCTTGCAATAACTGACTGAGGGGTCATTCCGTAGGTATTCAAAAGACTAAGACAACCACCCATGCCACGATCATGTCGTGCAATGGTGGGGAGTTCCAGTGCCAAATGATGTGTTGCCTTGTCCAACTGGTATGGGGAGACGACATATTAACTCTTAGATCTGACCATCCAACGGCTATTAAGGTCCTACATTCCCAATCCATGGACTCTTCATAGCCAAGGCTAAAGGGGCGAGACACTCTGATTAAAACCATAATCTTAGGTCTATTAAACACCAAAAAGTGCATTATTTCACAAAAATTCAAACCTTAATAGCTCTCTCTAAGATGCTCTGATTGCCACCAAATTTTAACCATAGCTTTAGTACACCTCAAGATACGTTCTACTAAAATTTGGTGGGAAAACTAAGCTATTATATATTCAATTAAATTCCTCGAAAAGCATTAATTAGGGATGATATTAACATCAATCAACAAACCTATTTTGTCAAGGGCTCGGGACCCTCAATCTAACTTATACTTATGCTTTCACTTAAGACATTGGATATTTTAGGATTCCAAAAGTCCACTCCATCACATCCTACACACCTTAAAAGAAATTTCGTCCTCGAAATTAAGCCAGAAAACCCACTTTGTCACATCATATACATCTTAAAAGAACTTTCTTCCTCGAAAGTAAACCATACTCATACTTCCAGGGAAAACCTTATCTTGCCTTCGTCCATATGTAGGCACTATTCTATGTGTAACATATCCGCAAAGGTTACCTAGAACCATGTATCCAAAGCACTATTAGGGAGTTTTACAACCATCTTGGTGCATGAGCACTCCATTCAAGGTTAAACTCAAGGTTTAGAAACTCAGGTGATGTCATTATATATCTCATATATCAGGGTTGCATACTTATCTTAACCCGTGCATTATTATTCAACATCATACTTCCATGTTTTAAAGGAGTTAACTAACATTAATCCCTTTATGTCAAGGTGTCATCAACATTTTATGTTGTGCTAACTGTCAACTATATTTTTCATCTTTATTAAGCATTAAGATTAACACCTCATGTAACATGTTTCATGCGTATGATTTTATTTCATTGCTCATAATAAATTGCAAAATTTATTAATGAATTCTCACAAGATTAACCAACACTATCATATTATCACCATTATTCATGTACATGGTTAACCATTTATGCACTGATATTTATATATTAAACCATCTATAGTTTTCCATCAGGTCATGTCTATATATCATGTCATCGAGATCATATTACATTATTATCTTTGTTTTACCGTGGTTGTACTAAACCAACTTATACAAGTGGCTCCTCAAACACATAGCAAAACATCATCTAGTCCAATTGAGGTTATCCTGACCCATATCATGAGGGTGGTGCCATGCTCAGCCTCTCTGAGCTAACTCAACTCTATGAGTATCTCATATGCACATACCTTATCCTTCCTCCCTTAGTCTAGGGTTCTAGGATTACCTCATTGGCACTAGCGATAGCTTCATTATCTCTAGCCACATAGCACAAAACAAAACATGATACAACATACTATTCATAAGTCTTCTACCCATGAAACATGCTTACCCAAAACTCTCTTATACATGCAACCACTAGATCCCTATGCGGGAAACCACCAACCCGAGCACGAGGCTTCACAGAAACTAACATAGCTACCTCCTCCAGGGTCTTGGGCTCTCTCCCTCACCCATATGGTAGGCACTCATATTGATATTCACATATGCACATATAGCCAGCCTCTCTCTGACTCTAGGGTTTGGTCTTCCCAAGGACATCTAGGGTTCAACAAGACTATAGGAATCATGCATAAAGAGACTCATCTCAATTACTCAGGAGTATTCTAGTTTAGGACATATCATATCACATATTTTTCATATCATGGAGTCTAGGTTCTCTGACCTTCTCCCTGTGGTCTCGCTCTCTCCTGAGCTAACCCCAAAACCAGTCCTAACACTAGAGGTCCTCCTTCGTAAAAGAGATTGAGGCTCATGCTGACTCACAGCCTGTCTTAACTTATCTTATCTCCTCTCATAAAAGAACTCATACTTGCATCATCAAAACTTATCTCAAATCCTCAAATTGAACTTAAGTCCTCAAAGACAAACATAAGTCATCTTATATCATCTATATAAGACTTACATCATATCATCAAAACTTATATCATCTATTCCAACAAGGCTCTAGACATCTAATCTAGAACTACACTCTCTTCTAGACTGATGTCATTCACTTTCACTTAGGTTGCATGACCACCTCCTACTCGTACATGTGTGGGGACACATTTTTGTAATACATATACATATTAAAATATTATATAGTTTTCTCGGATAAAACAAGTGTCAGAGAAACTATCACGGTTCAATCTGATTGGAATCCAAAACCAAATCCTGAAACGAGTGCCCCACACATAGTAGAGAGTCTAGTGTCATGAAAGCTAGTGAAAAGGGTGAGAACATGGTGTAGACGAGTGTAGCTACTCTAGACA
Organism: Alisma plantago-aquatica; assembly: GCA_963693085.1. Classification (NCBI taxonomy): domain Eukaryota; kingdom Viridiplantae; phylum Streptophyta; class Magnoliopsida; order Alismatales; family Alismataceae; genus Alisma; species Alisma plantago-aquatica. The sequence continues at coordinate 853,022,132 of OY856410.1, forward strand.
ACATGTGCAATATGTCTAGGGTTTCTCTTCGCTTGATGCACGTCATTTCCAAATAGTGCAACGTCCCATACCGCTGCACTACAAGGAAAGTATGACATCTAAGGACTTTCTATTCAACAAGCACTAGCCTAGACCTAGTTCTCGGACATCTAGGTGCTAACCTAGAGGCTAGGTCAGATCTAGTCTCTAAAAGATGACTAATCTAACCCTAAAAGATTATTAAGTTCAAGGTTCTTTAGTTTTGAGTTGCATAATGAGCACATGTCAGGCTTTGCTATTGTTCATGCTCTGATACCACTTGTGACATCCCCAGATTTTCTAAAACTTAATCTGATGTGTGACATCCAAATTGAAACCCTCACCTCAGCGAGAATCCCAATTTAAACATCCCACACGAGGCTAAGAAGAAGAAAATTAGAATAAGTCAGAAGGAAACAATCAATAGCACATGCACATGAACAATAAACAAACCACAACATGTGTTCACCATTCAACATATAATTACAACATGAATTGTTACAACATTTGATATTACATATTGAACAGAAAACTATAACATATACATGTACTACATCTAAACAACAAGATCTTAAGACAACACGTCCATCTGTACATCAGCTCGCTACACAACTCTCACTATCCTGGATCTTCAAGAGCATAACCACAACCTAAACAAAAGATTACAAGCGGTACACGTCAGCACAATATTTCATGAATATTGTACTGAGTACGCCTACGTGTCTTTTTATATACCTCTCATCATATCTTGGCAATAAGATAAAACTAATACTTGGCAGCATTAAACAAAATATAAGAAAATCATATACTTGCACAAAGATGTTCATCAACAAAAGAGAACACATATTTTAAGCACATTTTCCATTATATCATCCATGCGTTTACTACCTGAGAGTTGAATGCATTAAGGCCTTTATGATCTACTACCAAAGAGTTGGATCATTTCACAATGTGATCTACTACCAAATAGTTTGATCACTTCCAAGTACTTTACTACCAAAGAGTTGAAGTACTTATTTCCAGCACTTTACTACCAAAGAGCTGAAGTGCTTAGATATAATGGAACAAATATATTATGTTTCATGTGTTCATCGCAATAAGTATGGAGAATCAAACAACATAGCATACAAGAACAATCATTTCAATCAATACCATATGCCAAGTATTTTACTACTCATATAACACAAGCATATTGTATAATAAGCCAAGTAAGAGGTAATAGCGTACCTTGATCAAGAGAAACCTAATCACATATTCTTCATGTCATCTATAAGCTTAGTCAAACCTGATCAAAACAAGACCATATACTATCATCAGGTTCTCATCTTATTATGTCTCATCTTAACCCTAATTATGTCCATTAGGGTTTCTCTTATCTCATTATGGTGTTCTCATGATTACTTGTATTCTTGTCTTATATTTATCATACTGATGTCATATTCCAGATTATAGTTCATCAACTGGATATACCCATGTGTCACATTATTATGTGAACATAATTAACATTATGTCACTTTCATTAACCATATTAGGGTTACATCACATGTATTAAGGGCTCTCTTCATATAACATGAATTCCATGCATCTAACTGATATCTGAGTTACATATTAACCTCACATTATTGATATACAGGTATTATGTAATTACCATGATTAATTGAGCATGCATGTATTTATTACATTTTATTTAGGGTTATTAGCCATATTAAGCAAATTACATGATTTCGTACATCATCATCATAATCACTGACATCCACTGGATTATAAGAGTGAATATTGATTTATTGACATATTCTCATAATTTTAGGCCAACGTTTGATATTTATTATCCATCAATTAAGCATTTCACAACTAACAAGATATCACTGATATTCGTGCATCAAAAGCATGATATATTGCTTTAAATGTGTTCTACTCATTTTCTTGAGAAGTTTGGTACCTTGTTTGTATTTTTCTGACATTCTTACTAATTACTATGATTTATTGAAAAACTGAGCATTTTCTGATTATTACCTCATCCGGCCAATTGGATCGTGCCACGTGGCCCTGTGGGGTTGCGGCTGCTCTTTAGTTTGCTCACTACCGCCGGTTCACATACCATGAACCCGGTCTGTTGCCTTAGACAGGCCGGTTCCGTACTTCTCTTTCTTCCTCGCACGATGCATGTGTGCATCCGTTCTCGGCACCGCACAACACCCGCAGCCCAAGTGTGTGTCGCCGCCTGGAAAACGGCCGCCGCTGAGATGCCCTCCTCCACCGACTGCAAGGGAGCTCGACGAGTCTATTCATGTGAGTCCGCGGTGACAGGGATCCATGGTGCCACCGTCGCTGGCCTCTTCTCCAGCGAGTAAAATGGCTGCCTACCTCTTCTAAGGCGACGAGATCACCTGCCATCTGCACTCGAAGCGTCTCCCGGACTCCCAACTTCTCCAAGCTTTCTCGCTGCGTGACGCCTACGTGCATCTGATCAGGTGTTTTGATCGCTCCACGGTTTGGTCAGGGTGCCGTTACACTGGGAGCACAGATCGATCCAGTGAGAACCAGAGACCATCCCACAAGCTTCTGCAACACCGATGCCACCGCTAGGCTGGGGTGCTGGCGAGAGATTGATCGGGGTCTTGCTCCGGTGGGGGAGCAAATAGCATCGCCTCCCGCCTTGGCGCCGCCATGGCTAGAAGAACGGCGAGGAACCTGCAACCTCTAGATCGACAGCATCAGGTGCTATCTGCCAACCGCAGAGAGCTGTTTATCCCTAAGCGCACTATGTTCCTAAGCATCGTCTCTTGCTACTCTCAAGTCAGCGATCATCCACATCTACATGGCAACAAAGCTTCCCATCCTTTGCTCCAAGGATCCTCATCCAGGAGCCGCCAGTGATAGCTGCCGCTTGTGAGAGATGGGTACGGGATTGGGAGTCTGATCTCCATGGTCTTCCCTTGCAATAACTGACTGAGGGGTCATTCCGTAGGTATTCAAAAGACTAAGACAACCACCCATGCCCCGATCATGTCGTGCAATGGTGGGGAGTTCCAGTGCCAAATGATGTGTTGCCTTGTCCAACTGGTAGGGGGAGATGACATATTAACTCTTAGATCTGACCATCCAACGGATATTAAGGTCCTACGTTCCCAATCCGTGGACTCTTCATAGACAAGTCTAAAGGGGCGAGACACTCTGATTAAAACCATAATCTTAGGTCTATTAAACACCAAAAAGTGCATTATTTCACAAAAATGCAAACCTTAATAACTCTCTCTAGGATGCTCCGATTGCCACCAAATTTTAACCATAGCTTTAGTACACCTCAAGATACGTTCTACTCAAATTTGGTGGAAAAACTAAGCTATTATATATTCAATTAAATTCCTCGAAAAGCATTAATTAGGGATGATATTAACATCAATCAACAAACCTATTTTGTCAAGGGCTCGGGACCCTCAATCTAACTTATACTTATGCTTTCACTTAAGACATTGGATATTTTAGGATTCCAAAAGTCCACTCCATCACATCCTACACACCTTAAAAGAAATTTCGTCCTCGATATTAAGCCAGAAAACCCACTTTGTCACAGAAATTTTCTTGAAAACCCAATACACATTATACACTTACATCCTATGTGAGATTAGGTGTTCAAGAACAGTCCCAAACTGGGGACTATCCAAGATTTAATCCTAATGAGTAAATCTTGGACGAGTTTCTAGGCTAATGAGTACATATCCTTGCATGTATTTGCTCACTTACATTGCATCACTCATAATTAGAGCATTATTAAATAATAAATCAAGAATTCAATAGTTTCAAACATGCAATAATTCACAATTAGAGCGATAAGATTCACTTTGTACAAACATACATGGAATAATTCAGGCACAATAGCAGGTGTGGTCATTGACCCGATTCAAAAATATAAGAATAATTTTATAAGAGTAATAACCAACAACAACCACGGTCTGTGTGGGCTGGCATGGTCGTGGCTGTGTTGGCCAACCACACGGTCGTGTTGGGTAGCAGGGCCGTGTGGTCGGCCAACACAGCCACGGATGTGCTAGCCCACACGGACGTGGTTGCTGTTGGTAAGAGAGGGAGAAGGAAGAAGAAGAAGAAGAAGAAGAAGAAGAAGAAAGGAGGGCCTACTGTTGGTAGCAGTGTGGAGACCGAGGCGGCGGTGAGCACACCCGCGGCAGGAGACGGTGCGGAGGCAGGCGCGCAGAGAAGGAGAGGCACCGGCGTCGAGCAGAGAAGGAGAGGGCACCGGCGGTGAGCAGAGAAGGAGAGGTAGGTGGCGGCGGTGGCGAGCAGCTGTAGCAGTAGTAGGCGGTGGTGTGGAGGCAGGCAGCAGGTGACGCAGCAACAGGCGGCGGCGACGCAGTAGCAGGTCAGGAATTGTTAGAGCAAAATCGCGTGATCTCAATGAAATAGAAGAGAAAGGGGGAAGAGTTCGTTGTGCGTGGGGGCTATTAAGTTACTAAATGGCGTCGGTTATTCATAACAACCGACACCTTTATTATTAGGTGTCGGTTATACAAAGACAAACGACGTCAATTGGACATTCCTTTACCCTAATTTTTTTGGCAGGGACGGCGTGCGGACCCTTATCAGCGTCGATTATTCTAAGAAAACTGACACCCATATTGTAACTTTTGGCACAAGTTTTATCTTCATTTAACGTTGGTTATTAGGTAAAACACAGACATTGTATGTGATACTTTGGCACAATTTTTGTTGCTCGAAAAAATTGGATTTCGCGGGCTACTTTAGGCATCGGTTGTTTATTCTAGAACCGACGCTAAATAGAAAGCGATACCCATGTCTGGCCACTCGTATACGATATATGTCAGTTTGTGTTGTAAACCAACGATGTTGGTTTTAGGCGTCGGTTCTTATTTAATAACTGACGCATGGAAAGTGACTTCATAAGCCATTTTTGTAGTAGTGTAAAAACTCTTCTTTCCATGATCCTCTTACTTAGAGTTTGTATCCTTGGAGAAGAAGGTGATTCTTGCTTGAGTTTGGAGATTGTTCTTGGAGCTACCAACCCATCTTTCTCAAGTTTCCTACTGATTGGGATCTCATCTTCTTCCTAGAGGCAATTTATATAACTTTCTCCACATTTATTGCTTATTATAATCTTGTTAGTTCATATTCTTATGCTTTAATGATGATGTTCTTGTTTCTAGCTCTAGATGAACCTGAAATGATTGCTAAATTCCTCCTAGGGTAAAGGATGACCTAGGAAAGGTTGTGGGTGTCCAGTCATGGTTCGGCCCCTCTCCCTCTCTCTCTTCTTCACTTGTAACTAAATTGTTGACATGTCATTTTTTGGTTGGTCAGAATTGGAAAATTCATATCTTTTGAATCCCTTGTCCTAAATTGACAAAAAAATATTTTTTGGAACCAAAACATTAAGCTCAATCTAATAAAAAATATTTCAAGGTCTCATTTCAAGGTTTTTCTAAAGGTGATTTTTGGAATATTATTTTAATATATAAATCCATAAAAATTATAACTTTATCACCATAACTCAAAAATTAACATAAAGATATGTTTTCTTGATTAGGAGAATGGTGAGATTATTAGAGTCTAAATCTGAGTTTTGTGAAAGAGGTCCAATATTAGGGTTTCTATGCAATAATGTACAACATGTACACTAATGAATGTCAATAATTGAAATTGTACAAAGTTGAACATGGAACATCTAGAAGTGATGGAGCTTGGTATTTGAACATAGTAAAGTGGTATGAGCATTTTTACACCCTACGTTGGGATATTTGCAAACAAAACCCTATATTCCCTAATGAGCCACTATATGAACCTTATTATCTCTATTCATGACTCTTTTGCTAAATTGCCTCAAAAATTAGTATTGATTTTCTATTTCTTAGTTCTTGTACCCACTATCATATTTCAAATATATGATGCTTCTACTTTCTATAGTTTCTCTTAGAATATGATTTTATTAGACTATTTAGATAATGTAGTGGTACTTATGTACAACCACCCATAGATAGGGAATGTGCTATTTCTCCCTGGGGAATGTGTTATTCTCCTCCATATGTAATCTATGTAGGTGACTGTGAATGTGTTATTTCTCCCCTCACCTATAGGTTGGGGTTCGGTAGGTGCCTCAACCTTACTTAGTTAATGTATACAATATTAAATATGAATGCAATTCCTTTACTATTATAATGTTATGGAAAACATCTATTCTTATTATGCCTCATAATCTTGATCTCTTCCTCTATTGATGAACTTATAGCATTTACTTTTGTGTTATTTTCTTTCTTTTGTTTTTGATTATATTGTTAACACAGACCTTGTTTTCTTTCCCTCGTGTTGGGTGATTTCCCTACCACCCAGATTTTGGACAAGGTGTTGAATAAGATCAAGGGAATTAAGACCAAGAGTAGATTCAAGACTTTCTTGAAGGATGTCTAGGTTGCTAAAGCTAGATCCTTTGTTTTTCATCTTTTTCTTCTAAAAAACTTATGTAGTGAACAATGATGAAAACCATGTAATAGCTTTAGTTTCTTTTCCTTTCTACTACTATTAACATTTGAAATGTATCTGGTGCATGCTTATTTACTTAGAATACTATACATGCATCGCTCAATATCTATTATCTTTGAGAAAAGATGGATGTTTTGTATGTCCTTCAAATTTTAGTAAGGAGGTGATCTCGCCTCTTTAGGTCTTGGTATCAGAGCCTTTGGGTAGCTACTAGGGCATGAAGTTGAAAGCAAGGGTGTTTATAAATGATCAGGCTACAGGGGCTAGCAAGATTTTCCTCCATACCACTAGCTTGGTTTATGTAGACTCCCAGATCCATATGATACCTTCCTAGCTTGAGCTGATATAGATTGTCAAAAATAGCATACTTTTAGGCAATAATAGCCTTAGACATTCTTTCTCATCTATGCTATTATACTCTTGGAAACCTAACATGATAACCTTGCCTTTCAGGAGAGTTGACTTGTTTGACAACATGAACAATAAGAACAACTCTAAGGGTTCTACCTAGAATGACTCCAGCACTTTGGACACCACAAGGACATAGTATGGTGATCCTTAACACCTTTGGCCTAACCTTGGAATAGGAGTTGTCCATGTTGCACTGGCTACTCTCTTCTACCCTGGTGGGGGAAACTCATCTCTATTGCTACCAATGTCAACAAGGCAAAGGAGTTGAACCTGATGGACTTCATCAAGATGCAGTCTCCTAACTTCAAAAAAGAAATGTCCTTAGAATGATTGGTTCAAAGACATGAGACTTCAAGTGCATGGCTTGAACATGATTCTAGTGGATGATAAGACCACTAGATAGTTTCTAGTGAAATGTTATTATGGATTGGACAACAATGATGCACATGAGGGTAGAATATGTGGTGACTGATGACCATGTTTCATGGGTCATATGTATTGGATACCAAGTCAGACACATAGTTACTTGTTAGAGAACAAGTATACTAGAGAAACTCGCCTGGAGAGTATTTCAAGGATTGTTATATGATAATAATAATCAACTCTCTTAGGTGGCAGTGGTATTGTGATCCTTCAACCTAAAATCACTACAACTATGATATGAAAGTCATCATGCTTTGAAACTAGCCAATGTGATCATGAATAAGGTTTCCATAAAGATAGTGAATGGTTGTGATGAGAATCATGCTACACATCGCAGGTGATGTAGAAGGAATTTGTACCTCCCTTATAATGAGAGAAATATCCAAGGCCTCTTGATAAGTGAGACTAGAGAAACACATCCATGCTCATGTGAGTCAGTATATAGTACTTAGCTCATACGTATCTTGTGAGTCTACTTGAAGATCAAGGAACACAAATTGAGCATAATGAGGATGGCATGTCCATGCCTCTAGCTTAATTTTAATATCTAGGATAAAAATATTATACAACACATTGACACTAGTCGATGATGTTTTTGGTCTTGTTTGACTAATCCTACTACTTGGGTAGAAATGATGTGTAGCTAAGCATGCTAATTGTTGATGGATCTTAATATTGATTTAGTGAATCCATTGTCAACATATGGTGCCTACATGGTCACACAGATAGAGATATCTTGAATAAAGGCTAAATTGGTCCATATTGTAAATGTTGCAGTGAATCCATGTCCTAAAAGTAAGTTTTAAGAACCTGAATAAAATATGAATCCATACTTATGAAATAAATTTCCATAGGTCAGGGACCCACCCCTCAAGAAAGAGGAAGTATGCCTCATACTACAAATCATGGAAGGGTGTGTTCTACATGACTCACTGCATGGAGGATTCCTCATTCTATGAGGGGGTAGTCTGGATAAATAGGTTTATAAAAACCCTAACCTCTCCACTTCTCTATATATATGATATAAGAGGAATCCATCAAAGTATACATTCATTTTTTTCTTATTGTTTCTTCTAACGTTTAAGAAACCCTAAGAGAAACTTAAAGAGAGAGAAAAAGGGAGAAGAGGATACTAGAAACTGTAGTTTCTCTTCAAGCACTTGTGTGGATACCAAAGAGATGAGTTCATACAATGAATTTTTTTGGAGAAGATATTCACCAACAACACACGAATCAAGGAGAACATCTCCATAAAAGAATGATACATTCCACCATAGGTGTTCAAGGTGGAATGATGTGGTCCTCCATATTACACACAGATGAGGTGAGATCCTCAGGGTAGAATGACATGATCTTCTACATAGTTTACCACATAATAGTTCCATCTACCAAGGGAAATTTTGGGATCATGTTTGCAGTCAATATAGCCAACTCTATGACCTTGGGTTATGTGTGAGTCACCAGTAGAATTAGATGATTCACCACTAAAAATCAAAGATGGATTTCCACGATGTGCCACTAAAAAACTCAAATTTTTGCACACAACCCGAGTTAATTTTCAGATTATCAAAGACACCAGTAACAAGTTCCAATTGTTTATCAGGAAAAATTCAAAAGAGACGTAGATTGGAGGGTCAAGATGTACACCAAGCATTACAATTTGAATCATTGGAACCTCTTCCATGATAGGGTATACACTTGTAAACCTTATTTTTGTATTGTTGAATTAGACCGATCATACAAGAAGGATTTCATAGGAAAATTGATTTTGCTATGTTTTCTACTCCCAAGTTTCCTACATATATTTGGGTACATAGTCATAATTAACTAATAAATCTACCCCCCCCCTCTAAAGTTGGAGCATGGTTGAAACACATGTCCAGCTTCCTAATGCATGAAATAAATAAAGTAGCCCATACATACAATGATATCCCATAGTAAAAAAGTATCCCCCTAAATCTTAGAATACAACAATTGAAGCACTCTAACATCCCCCTGGAAAATATAACAGATGGAATGTAGCAATCACATTTCCTCACTCTGATAAAGAGAATAGCAAGGTAGAAGCAATATTTGTGAATGTAACCCCTCCTAATATTAATGATCGCTATACCTGAAGGAGAAACCATGAATAAACACCAGAATATTAGGAAAGCATCCAAGGCAGTTGATGGTGGAAGATATGTGTAAAAGTCATATGAGTGGCCATTATTGTTGAAGTAGTTCTTCACAAGAAGAATCAATACCAAAATAATGTGCAGTAGTTGGGATAAGAGCAATGTTATAGGAATATATCTTTATAGTAGGAAAATAACATGTTTAAGATGCACTACTACAGAAAATATGCACTTTAGTTGGTGTCAACAAAGCACAAACAAATATGTTGGATTATCCAGCATGTATGAATCAATGATGTTCTTTCTCCCTTTATATCTTCCTCTCATAGCAATTACAATGAACAAAACTAGGATTTTAGGGGGATGGACTTTAGTAAGGGTCTCATTAGTAAATTGGTTGGATCTCTACTAACAATGATATGATGCTCGATGGATTGCTACTGATTCCACATGGCCATTGTAGGTAGTCGGGATGTAATACGGTAAACACTAAAAAAAATATCACTAATAGAACAAAGCACTATAGAATAAAAGAAGAACGACCTAAAGTCAAGTATTGTGACACTCACCCATTCATTCCTATACAAATCATATGTCAAAGCTTGACCGGCCTAAATCGCGCGTCCTAAAATTGGAGGCGGATTTGAGGTAGTCGAGCTTTTACATTTATAAACCCAAATCCTTCTAGGCCCCCACAACTTTGTTTACGGGGTCGAAGTAGAAATACAGGATCGAATACAGGGACAAGGGGGTAGTGTTGAGAACACGGAATCGACACGCTACACTCCGGCAGGTATATAAAGAGATAAATTCCCAAGAAGGGAAGCAGTAAGATGTCACGAATAAAACAAAGAAAACTATCTCCCAGTGGAGTTACAAGAGAGATTTAAGATTTTAGTCATTTATCAGTTTTTAGGGATTTTCATGCAACAGAGACAGAATGATACTGCTCCAGCTAAAGCGAGGTACGAAGGATAAAACTGTGGAAAAACAAGCGGCGGTAGAACCAGTCCAGTACCCCTCCTCTCGAAGCGGGTACCTCTAACAAGGCATTAACGCCCCTCTCGAGGTCACTGGACTAAAATTAGAGTGGAAAGGTCACTAAGGCAACTCCATTCCAGGCACTCTCGTACTCCAGAATCGGACCAAACACTAGATCCACAACATAACTCTCGAAGTTGTTACGACGGGAAAACATGATTCGTTAGCTAAGCAAAACACGATCCAAACATGCAAGCTAGAGTTCGGATATCATACATAGCAATCATCCAACATATTGTACCAAGCATAGAGCAAAAAGTAATTAAGCATCTTCTATTTCCATAAACAAATAAAGGGTCTTAATTACAATGCGCAAGTAAGGAATTAAATGACAAAAAGTAAAGATAGGTATTGCCTCCTTGATGTAGAAGGACGACAGGATGCAGTAGCTCTCCTGCCCGATATCGGTCAGAGGCCTAGCCCGATACAGAGGTGTCGGGTGGCACGCACCGGTTGTTGACCGTATCGTTCAAGGACCCTACCGATACGCTCATGTCGGACGGCAGACCCTCTCGGGTGGCACACTCGAGAAGCTAAGTGTATCAGGTTGATATCGTGTCGGGCTAAGAGCTATGCATTGCTGGTGTTGGGCACTTGTGTCGCTCATCTACGTCGGCCGATATCGGCCCGCAGTGTCGCCCAGGACGGTCCTAAGTGAACTGTCCCCTCCCTCTCAGGATGAGGAGAAGTTCACCTAGTGTCACCCGAGACAAGCACTGGGGCACAACACATAAGCTCTCACAGTCTCCTCAGAAGATGGCTTAACTCCCAACTGTCTGAATTCTAGAACTCCGAATTCCGAACTGTGGACTGTCTTTTTGGCTCCCTGTAGCTGCTATTTATAGTCAGCTGGTTGGGGAGAAGACATGGTGCTCGAAGCGCCACGTGGCTCCCTTATGCGCCAGTCGTTGGACGGGCCGATACAGAGGTGTCGCTCGATGTAATTGGTGTCAGCTATCAGTCGTGACGGGCGGCACTCCTACCGGTGGGTGGCTGTGTCACCCGACAAGCTGGGTTGCCAGGGCAAGCCGGGCTCCCTGTCGGGTAGAAGGTGTGTCGTCCGTCAGCTTATTCTCGCGCGGCCCTCTCTTTGTCGAGCTTCTTTGTGTCGCCCAGCCCTGTCGGGCAGGGGTTGTATCAGTCGTCAGGGAGGCCGAGACAGACTTGGACTTATTCATGGGCCGGAGCGGTCTTATTGCCCGAAAATGAGGAAAACTTTTTAAAAGATAGGAAATTTGGATTAAGAGCATTGCTTGGCCAATTATTGCGAAAGTGCATATAAAAGAGAGGAAAATAGAAAAAAAGGGCAGTTTTGATAACAGAAAAATAGTCTAAAATATCACAAAATTTGGTGTTATCAACTCTCCCAAACTTAGCGTTTTGATTGTCCTCAATCAATATTTAAACTATATTTTGTGATGCTTCTTCTTGCTTGGTATAACTTCTTGTTCAAAAAGTGAAACGAAGATTGTAATGCCTTAAGGATAATGTTGTCTCAATACGAACAAAAGACTTGGTTTTCCCTACCTTATTGTTAAGTAAGATTTTTCTCCACAGCTTCGGCGAGACTTAGTTGTATGATTCCGAAGTTAGCTTACACACCAAACAGCTTTATTTTTGGGGCAGAAAGTTGTGTATAGGGTAGGCTAAGGCTTTTTGGGTTTTTCATTCTTGTCTCCCATCAGTCCATCCAGGTAAGGGTCCGTTAACGAGCAAGTGGTCCCTACAGTCCAAGCCAGTTGGCTTTAGAGCAGTGATTTCACATCCTACGTACCACTGCCCCAGATCTACCATGCCTAAAGATGGGTACTTTTGGAAGACAAGTGTGTATATATATATATATTTTTCTTTTTCTTGGGCACAACTCTCATACTTTTATTCACACTCATAAGGCTTTTCTCTCTTTTTGGGATTTTTGTTGGATAAGGGGGAACAAAGAGATTCCTGCTGTTTGGGCAGCTTTTTCCTTCTCCATACTTGTCTCTTAGCTGTTTGCGAGATTATTATATATTTTTTTGAAAATTTTTGACATGGAAAAACATATTGTTTTGTTCGTTTGAAGCAGCATTATCAAAAAGATATAACAGGACTTGTGTCACATTCAGTACAAAGAAAATAAACTTGGCAAGCAGTTGCATCAGGTTTTTACTAATATAGCGACTTTGTACATATGCATGGGAACAAAATAAGCAAAATTTTCAAAATTTTTATACGAGCAAGAGTACAAGTACATGATATAGGGGAAAAGCAAAATGGCACAAGAGAGTTTTATACCTCCTTCACTGGTACATGGGTACCCCGCCAAACTTATCCAATACTCTGTCCCAGAGTAGTGAAGAAGAGGGTGAGTTCATGTTAGTCCAGTGAAGGTTATTTAGCGGGTTTGCTTGAGCCTTGTAGAAGCTACAATATGCTTCTTTGTTGCCGCCTCCTTCTTTCTCATTTAGAAAGAGCTTCGACAAGTGCGGACACTTGTGGCTGCTTCCTCTTTATTAAGTAGCTGGAACCAGGATGCCCAGGTTCCCTCTGGAGGTCGTCGGCAAAGCGCTTTCCAAGCTCAGCCTCCGCTTTATTTCCCAGCTCAGCCGAAACACACGCAATAGCTCATGGTAGACAGAGAGCTCTTGTGCTGTCCCGGCAGTCACCGGGGCTGTACTCATGTTGTCTCTGTAGTTGGCCCCAGGCTACTACAGAAGACAAACTATGATAAGGAAACGAGCCTCTTTCGAGGCTACCTAATCAAGGAAATTTCCCCTTGCTCGTTTTTTGGTGGTTGGTGGCCCGTTGTGACGTTTCTGTCCGACAGTTGCTGCTTCGGCTGCAGCCGCCGTTATGCCTGTTATCAAGTTCATTAACCATTAAGAGTGTTAGATAGCTAAAGAGACTTGATAAAACAAGACTTATTTTGAAGATCCGGGTATCATCCATCAAAACAAAAAGTCAAGTTGATATGAAATCGGGCGATACGAGGAGGGGTTGCACGACACACATGCCTCCCGATACGGGTATATCAGGCGAAAAGGTCGCCAAAGAGCAACTGCTCGACAGGACGTCACAAAAGAAAAATGTGTCACCCGACATGGTGTGTCCGGCAGACACCTTCGGCCGTTGTGTCGCACTTAACTGTGTCCGGCGATACAAAATCGACAGCGTGTGATAGGAAAAACCCGTGTCAGACGATAAACCTGTCGGTCGATAAGACTGTCGAGCGCTAAGTATGTCGGTCGAGAGGTCTACCGGTTGATAAGCTTATCGGGCTATACCTTTTCTCATAGGAGCCATCGCCCGATACCACGGTGAAGGCAACTGGCCGACACGGGAGCAAAGGGGCGGATGACTGCATGCGTTACAGGTGGCTAAAATGAGTAAAGTGTGACAGCCCGACATGGTAAAACCATCATCCTTATTTATAGCCGGCTCGTCCGGGGGCGAAACGGACATCTCTGGGGCACGCGTCGGCCAACGGGTCAGGTGGTTCCCGAGATGATGGTCACATCAGTCTCATTAAGGGCATTTATTCCCATGCATGATAGGGTGCACGCCGCCCAGGAATGCCAACCTTCTTGGCCGTTGCGATGCCCGAGATACCAGAGCCCGATACAGGCGGTTCTGCGCGTCCGCTGAGCTACTGCCCGACACGGCCTAAAATAGGCGGGCGTAAAAACCTAAGAGCAGAAACAACGATCAAAGGGTAAAACATCATCGGCCAAGGGTTAAGCCCCTAACCTCGGAGTGCAATACTCTTCAAAGCTTCAGAAAATTCCGCGATGACCCATAAAACAGAAGAGTCGGCACGCTCGATGCATGCTCTGGCTCAGGCCTTATTACATACCAAATGTTCGTAATGTTTGTTCTGCAGGAAAGTAAATTGCGATCCTATTCTAAGAAATAAAATAAAGCTCGGGTTGCCTCCCGAGAAGCGCTGCAGTTATCGTCTCCAGCTTGACGGCTCCAGCTCTTTATCTGCCAGCTTCATCCTTTCTTGGCAACTCGATCTCATCCCTGTATCTGTCACAGTCCCAGTCTCTTTGCAGGTTCGGTGTTTGACGATATCTTTCATGAGGGGTTCTTCATCATCAGTTCGGCCATTTTAGCTAATTGTTGGTCAATCTGGCGTTGATGCGTCTGCATATCCGCCAGCTGGACCTGCAATGAGTTCAACACCCCCGAATTTGATTGCACACTCTGTGCCAATTGGTTGTTGATAGTGTCCTGCTTTTTCACAAAATCAAACAACTGTCCCACCACATTTGCTTGGTTCGAAGCCTGGTTTCGTCCTTGTTCTTTAGTTGATCCCTGGTACTTGCCTTGACTTTGGAAATTACCCTTGTTCTGCTCGAAGGGGGCATTTCTAGCATACTGACCGGTTCCTCCCCTCTTTTCAAAAGCTTGAGGTGGCTTAGCAGAGTTGTGCAGCTGATGAGAATTTTCAGCTGCATCCTTGTTCCCATAGTTGAAGCCAGGATGGTCTGGTCGTCTGAAGTTTGCAAAAGAGACATTTTCAGTCTCTTCTGCCTCAGACTCAGTATCGCTTGATGCTTCTGGCCGGGTGTAGATGCAGTTATCTACCCCATGGCCGCCTTCTCCACATGTTACACATTTCATTACTTTTTCTACCTACTTCTTCCCCTTAGCACCAGCTTCCCGCAACTGTTTTACATCTGTAGCAATCCTATGGATCTGCGAGGTGATTGCCTCCAGTGCCTTAGATTCAAGGGTGGACCCTTCTCCTACCTTCTTTATCTATCCTCTATCGGACCGGTCGAACTCAGCACCTGCCATCAACTCAGCCATATTCTTGATAATCTATTCGGACTTCTTCACCTTCTTCCCCAGGAAGTCACTGCCCGCGGCCGCGTTCAGCGACACCCTATCTTCAGGAGTCAAGCCATTATAGAAGGTGGTGATGAGGAAGCCCTTCTTGTAATTGTGATGGGGGCAAAACCTCAGATACTCCTGGAACCGCTCCCAGGCGTCGTGGAGGCTTTCATTCAGCTTTTGCATGAAGGATGTTATCTTCTGCCGATTCCTGACTGTTCTTTCGGTGGGGTAGAACTTGTTTACGAACGCATCGGCCAAAGCTCCCCATCCATTCAAAGACTGGTGGGGTAACCCAAGATACCAGGACATGGCCTTGTCTTCTAGGCAGAATACGAAGCCCTTACAGTATATCACCTCCTGAGGAACACCTCTCATCTTAATCGTGTCACATATATTCTTAAAAGCATCCAGGTGATGATAGGGATTGTCATTCTTGGAGCTCCCTCTAAAACTCTTATTTTGGATCATAGAAATGACAGAAGGCTTAAGCTTGAAGTTGGACGCATTGAACCGCGGAGTGACGACAGGACACCTGGAGTTATTGGCTTTTAAGGATGCCAACTCCCTAAGTGTCTTTTCCTCCTCTTCCGAGTCGTCACTGTCACTCTCTCCCTGGCGTTGTTCCTGATCGTTCTAATTTCTTCTTTGCCTCTGACGGTGATGGCTTCTTTGTCGGTGATGGCCCTCTTCATACTCCCCTGAGTCTAGATCTTCTTGTTGATGGTCACCGTTATACCTGTCGTTTTCTTCAGGCGGGGGCGAATCAGGCCTCCTCCCTTGGCGTTCGCCTTCAGAATGGGGTGGCTCAATGCGAGGTGGCATGATGGTTGGAGTTGGTGCTCAGTGGAATAGATCACCGTTCTTCCGAGTACCTATCAGTGGCATGAGGAATCAAGTTTAGAAGAAAGATTTATTAATTTCAAACAGAGAATAATAGTAAAGAAAAAAAGAAAAAGAAAAAGAGTGTTGTCAAAGTCATTGCTAAGCTAGAGGCACAAGAGTGTAGTTAGTGGATTCAGGTTCGTCTACAGTACCGCTTTTTCCTTGTCCCCGGTAACGGCACCAAAAAGTTGACCGGCCTAAATCGTGTGTCCTAAAATTGGAGGCGGATTTGAGGTAGTCGAGCTTTTACATTTATAAACCTGAATCCTTCTAGGCCCCCGCAACTTTGTTTATGGGGTCGAAGTAGAAATACGGGGTCGAACACAGGGACAAGGGGGTAGTGTTGAGAATACAGAATTGACACGCTACACTCCGGTAGGTATATAAACAGATAAATTCCCAAGAAGGGAATCAGTAATATGTCACGAATAAAACAAAGAAAACTATCTCCAAGTGGAGATACAAGAGAGATTTAAGATTTTAGTCATTTATCAGTTTTTAGGGATTTTCATGCAACAGAGACAGAAAGATATTGCTCGAGCTAAAGCGAGATACGAAGGATAAAACTGCGGTAAAACAAGCGGTGGTAGAACCAGTCATGTACCCCTCCTCTCGAAGCGGGTACCTCTAACAAGGCATCAGCGCCCCTCTCGAGGTCACTAGACTAAAATTAGAGTGGAAAGGTCACTAAGGCAACTCCGTTCCAGGCACTCTCGTACTCCAGAATCGGACCAAACACTAGAGCCACAACACAACTCTTGAAGTTGTTGCGACGGGAAAACACGATTCGTTAGCTAAGCAAAACGCGATCCAAACATGCAAGCTAGAGTTCGGATATCATACATAGCAATCATCCAACAGATTGTACCAAGCACAAAGCAACAAGTAATTAAGCATCTTCTATTTCCATAAAAAAATAAAGGGTCTTAATTATAATGCGTAAGTAAGGAATTAAATGACAGAAAGTAAAGATAGGTATCGCCTCCTTGATGTAGAAGGACGACGGGATGCAGTAGCTCTCCTGCCCGATATCGGTCAGAGGCCTAGCCCAATACAGAGGTGTCGGGCGGCACACCCTCTCGGGTGGCACGCACCAGCTGTCGACCGTATCATTCAAGGACCCTGCCGATATTCTCATGTCGGGTGGCACACCCTCTCGGGCGGCACACTCGAGAAGCTAAGTGTATCGGGTTGATATCGTGTCGGGCTAAGAGCTACGCATTGCTGATGTTGGGCACTTGTGTCTCTCATCTACGTCGGCCGATATCGGCCCGCAGTGTCGCATAGGACGGTCCTAAGTGAACTGTCCCCTCCCTCTCGGGATGAGGAGAAGCTCACCTAGTGTCGCCCGAGACAAGCACTAGGGTACGCCATGTATGCTCTCACAGTCTCCTCAGAAGATGGCTCAACTCCCAACTGTCCGAATTCTAGAACTCCGAATTCCGAACTGTGGACTGTCTTTTTGGCTCCCTGTAGCTGCTATTTATAGTCAGCTAGTTGGGGAGAAGACATGGTGCTCGAAGCACCACGTGGCTCCCTTATGCGCCAGTCGTTGGACGGGCCGATACAGAGGTGTCGCTCGACGTAATTGGTGTCGGCTATCGGTCGTGACGGGCGGCACTCCTGCCGGTGGGTGGCTATGTCGCCCGACAAGCTGGGTTGCCGGGGCGAGCCGGGCTCCCTGTCGGGTAGAAGGTGTGTCGTCCGTCAGCTTATTCTCGCACGGCCCCTCTCTTTGTCGAGCGTCTTTGTGTCGCCCAGCCCTGTCGGGAAGGGGTTGTATCGGTCGCCAGGGAGGCCGAGACAGACTTGGACTTATTCATGGGCCGAAGCGGCCTTATTGCCCAAAAACGAGGAAAACTCTGTAAAAGATAGGAAAATTGGATTAAGAGAATTGCTTGGCCAATTATTGCGAAAGTGCATATAAAAGAGAGGAAAATAGCAGAAAAGGGCAGTTTTGATAACAGAAAAATAGTCTAAAATATCACCAAATTTGGTGTTATCAAAGATCCAACAAACATATGATAAATAACAACCTTCAAAAAAAACATATGATAAATAATTCATAGGAAAACGCCACATTAGGCATAAATTAGCATGCAAAATAATCATACTAACCGAATAAAATGAAATTTTAGTATAACTAAAAACATTGGGAATAAAACATCTTCATACAATAAATGGAATGAAAGAATTACTAAATCCTTAATATGGAAGGATTTCCTATGATAGTGTCCAACCAGTGAAAGATTTCCTTAAATGTTGCAAACTACAAATGATTGAGCTATTACTCCTTTAATTGGTGCTCAACAATTCTGAACATCACATCCAATCCATGCACAAGGAAAAGGTGCATGATTACAGTTAGTGGAAGTAATTCTATAACATGAAAGGAATGACTATATTATGAAACTTGACATCTTCTAATATATTAAACATATTTCATTTAGATCTTTTATCTTTATGTGGTCATATAATAAGTCCTCTTGGGTGGCATGGTGTGCCTTCTATGGCATGAACTTCCTTTTATGGAATGTTGTGCCTTCTGTAGGTGTGATACACCTTCTATGCCATTATATTCCTTCTATGGCACAACATGCCTTCTATTCTATGTACCACAATAATTCTATTCTGTGAGGATTTATCATATAATATTAGACTATCATCTGGTGTTTTTTCTGTATCGATTTCTATTTCTAATAATGTTTCTAATTCTTAGATAAATTTTGATATTTTATTTTTATATATTTCACAAAATTGTGGATTCTATACAATAATGAAAAAGTAATCATCATGTAATAAGATTTTAAATTCTAGTAGTTCTATTCAAGACATGAAGAAATGTTAACTAACATTTTTAACGAGAATTGAAATCTAATAGTTCCAATAACAAAATATGAGTTACTAAAGTTCATGTCATACAATAGAATATTAATAAAAGGCTACAATGCTAAGCTAAACATATCACATCATACGTACCAGAAAATATGAATATATTTTAGTTGTTGCATTATAAGAGGCATTTTAGATTCGATGATTTAGAGAAAATGTCTAAATATGATAAAGGGACTAGGATTCAAAGGTTAATCAAGTGGTATTAAGAAAATACTTCTTCTAGAATGGAATCTAACTTTCTCATGAAAAATCAAAGGTATTATATGATCACATATTTTTCTTTGAGGTAAAACCTTTAGGGTCATTAAGGCATTCTTTGGGTTATTAATCACATGAACTTATGTGCATACATATATTCCAAGGTGTAATAAGGTTAGGTCATCTATAGTCATTTATTATAGTGAATAAGATTATGGGTTCGTGATTATTTAAATGGTCATAATAATATTAGGGTTCTTATATTAAGATCTTGACTATGATGCATTATCAGTGATATAGTTACTAGTTATCCCTTAATTAAGTTCATTATGATTATTGTTTGGGTGGTACACCAGATAAGTAGATGTCCAAACCATAAGATATGACAAGTATTTGTTCCTTAATTCCAATATTTTCAATGTAATAAATATCCAAATACCCACATATTTGACTATAGGCTAAATATTAAGGTGAAATGGACGTTTATTTGGATAACTTTCTTTTTCTAAAGCTAGGGTTAAAATTTGGTAATCATCTAAATAATTGGTTTTTGCTTAGATTTTTTCAAAGTTTTGATCATTACCAACCAATCACTAATGAGACAATTAGATGAAAGAAAATAAATAAACAAGTGAAAGAGACACATGTGAGGCCCAAGCCTCCTATGCAATCAAGTGGGTGAAAAAATCATAATGCCCTTGCGTGGCAAAAGTAGATCCAAAACCTAGTGTGGGCAACAAATGTAAATTTGGATGGATTCATGCTACCTCGATAAGTAGCTTTCTGTGACATCCTAGACTTTCAACACCTTGACCACAATGTGACATCCAAATTAAAACTCTCACCTCTGTGAGAATCCCAATTCAACAACCTCACACTAGGCCAAGAAGAAGAAAATGAGAGGGAGTCAGAAGGAAACAATCGTAGAACATGCACATGAACACGAACAAAACCATACAACACATGTTAACCATTCAACATATAATTACAAAAAGAAATATCACTAGAAATGATATTACATATTGAACAGTGAACTTTTACATATGCATGTACTACATATAAAATGGGATCTTTTAGACAATTGGTCTACATGTACTTTAGCACAACACACAACTCTCAACTCTCAATAGTCTTCAGGATTGTATGTCCATATCACCTAAATAGAATATTACATGTGGTACACGTTAGCACAATATTTTAAAATATTGTACTGATTACACCAACATGTTTCAAATATACCTTTATATAATGTGACTTGGCAATAAGATAAAACTAGAACTTGGCAGTAATAAACAAATATAACACAGGCATATACTCAAATAAAGATGTTAATTAACAAAATTGAACACATTTTAAGCTTATTTTTCCATTATATCATCCATGCATTTTCCAACTAATGGAATAATGCATCATCTTGACTACCAAGATCTCAAGACACAAGGCCTCATGGTCTACTATGAAAGAGTTAGACAATTGTACATTGTGATATTCTACCAAAGAGATTGATCACTTTACAACACTATGCTACCAAAGAGAATTAGTTCTATCATATAATGGAACAGACATATTGTGTTTGCATGCGTTTAAGACTATACATATAGAAAATCAAGCAAGGTATCATACAAGATCATATGCCAAGTATTTTGTACATATAATCCAACCATACTTAGGCCAAGTAAGAGGTAAAGCGTACCTTGAAAAAAGATATTTCTAATCATCATATATTCCTGAGTCAACTCTATCCTTAGTCAAACCTGACTAAAACAAGATCACATTTCACCATCAGGTTCTCATTATCTTAAGCCTAGTTTGCCCATTTTAGGGTTTGACTTAGATCATTAGGATATGTGCTTTATTACTCATCTTATCTATTATATTTACCTTAATGGTCATACATTCTATTTTTGTATCAGATTAGGGCTTATTAACTACTAATTACAGTTCA
Source organism: Alisma plantago-aquatica (assembly GCA_963693085.1). NCBI lineage: Eukaryota > Viridiplantae > Streptophyta > Magnoliopsida > Alismatales > Alismataceae > Alisma > Alisma plantago-aquatica. The sequence continues at coordinate 853,043,393 of OY856410.1, forward strand.
TATCATTTTGTGCATTAACCTTATTTCACATTCATTAGTCATATCAAGGTTACAAATCATGTATTAGGCATCATCATTAGATAACATGAAATTTATGTATATCATAATGATCTCAACATTACATAAAAGGTTCCACATATTGACATGAGCATATATTGAAATTTCCAGGATTTATCTCCCATTATTATGATTATTCCATTTTATTTATGGTTACTAGCCCAAAATATCTATATGGAACACATTACATCATTTTCTGTACAAACATCATTGTATCTGATATAAGATGGACTATATATCCTAATTGGGATTCATGATGCATTATTATGATTTTTGCCTTTGATTTTCTATTTGTTACACTTGATATGAATACAATACATTTTCCTTAATATCTATGATATTCAAGCATCAAAAGACTAATATTATAGTTTCATGTTTTTGTATTCATTTTCTTGAGAATTTTTGTAGTTTATTTGTATCTTTCAGATATCCATGCTAATTATTGTGCACATTACAAGATAGAAAATATTTACTAAAATTTCAAAACTCAATTACCATTATTGGCCTATCAGGAGCTACCACGTAGCCCATGGGGGGTGTCATGCCTCAGGTGCTCATGTGGAGTCAGATGATTCTCAACCCCTGGACCCAATTCACTTCCCTCTAAACCTGATCTACTCTTCTCGCATTCAACACAGTTTGTCCACATGAGTCTGCAATAGGGCTTCCTTCTTCAGCTCCATGAGCAAACAGACGCCTCCATGAGGGAGATCTCCTATGATTAATTCATGGTATTCCTTTTCTCATCACCTCATTCATTCTCTTCCATAGTCTTTCCCATCTCATTTTCATATTTTGTGACTACTTGGCTTTCTGCTCTAGGAGCCTCCTCATGAATTTGTGGAGCTTGTCGCCACAGGCACCTCCCATGATAGAGTGAAAGGGGAAAAACCCCACCAAGATATGAAAATTCATGCAAAACCTAAAATTAACATTTTGAGGCATCTAAAAACATTTAATGAACTCGAAAATGTGACGGGAAAGCTCATTGTACCCACCTCTATACTCAACCTTCAGCTCTGCCAAAGTCTGTCTCGTTGACCAGCTCAACCATCTTGATAAGACCTGAAAGTGTGTGAGATCAACCACTCTGATCCCCATCTCCATTTTCTCACACTTAGATCCCTCTTTTGGCCTCCATTTTCCCTTTGTCTTCTCCCCTTTTCTTGTCTATGCATGATTCTAGAGACGGGGGAGGAAGTTGAAGTCTTCTCTCCCTCGTCTCTTACTCACTAACTACAAAATTAAGGGTCAAGCTTCTTATCTCAACGAGCCAACTTTAAAGTTCTAGCTTGTTTCCCTTCACACCCCCATAATCTAGGAAAACCATGATGTCTTAGTTGTTTCTTTCTATCAGGGAAGTAACCACAAGGTTGAAGCAATTGTTGCCCTTGGCTACTCATGTGTGGTTGAGATAGAGTCAGGAAAAGAGTGAATCCATAACTACTCTTATTATCACATGTGAACACAAGATCTATGACTACAAGATCAAGGATCTAGGGTACACAAGAGACCCCACATCTCATCACTTAGAAATGGGCACAAGACACATCATTGATCATAAACTTAGCCCAATAATACCATTAACTTTGATCCAAAAGATCACAAAAAATACTAATTATTTCACCACATCCAAAACTATATATCTCCTTCTAGGAACCTTCCATATTCATGAAAATTTAATCATAGTGTTATCATACTTCAAGTTACAATATATTCAAATTTGATTCCAAAACTCAATTCTTTGACTTGTCATTAAATATATCAAAAGGATATACACTTAGTGTTATTTATCATGAAATGAATAGAAATCATTCTCTAAACATCATTAAAATACTTAGATTTATTAATGTCACCCAAATACATGGATCCATTTATCTCACTAGATATCCAAGTATTCCAAAAGTTCACTCCATCACATCCTTCACACCTTAAAACAAATTTTGTTCTCAAAATTAATCCAAAAATCCATTCCATCACATCATGTATGTCTTAAAATAAATTTCATCCTCAAAATTTAACCATCCTCTTATTACAAGAAAAACCAAAAGATCACCCATCATATGTAAGATGCCACTCTTGGTGAAACATTCTCACAAAAAAGATTTCTAGAACATATATGTACCACTTCTTAGGATGATTTTTGGAGCATCCTGGGTGGAATATCACCCCACAAGATTAAAACTAGGGTTTATAAGATTAGGTTATATCATTCCATATTTTTATTTAGGATTTTCATACTCATTTCAGTCAAGCATTTAGACTCAAACATTAGTGTATATATTTTATGAAGGGGTTAACTATAATTTACCCACTTTATCCATATTGATCATATCAAGGTGTCATCAACATTTTATTAAGCTAAATTCCAAATTATATTTAACATCTTTATTAAGCACTAATGTTAATAGATCATTGACATATATCATTAATACCAGCATGTTTTACTTATATATTTGGTTACAACATTGTTAATTACTTCATCACTTGATTCACTAAACTTATTATCATTGTTATTCATGTAAACAGTTGACCATCTATGCATACATAGATCAAACATAGATCACAAACATACATATATTATATCAATAAGATTATTTCAAACAAACTCATATAAGTGGTTCATCAACATATGCCAAAGTATTATCCAGTCCAACTAAGGTTTTCCTGACAGATATTGTCATAGAACCATTTATTACCCAAATCCTAACTCCAAATGATTATAAAGTCAAGGACAATAGGACGTGGGTGTTTTTCCCTATCATGGTATTATCAAAGCACAAATGCAGAAGCTAAAAGCTTAGTATACATGAATAGATAACAAGATAAAAGCACCAATCATAATATCAACATTCAATAAGTATTACTAAGCAACATCCTTTTACTATAAGATTTCAATTCAATTTGAGAGTCAAATACACTTGTCTGGTAATGTATACTAAGGATCTTACAACAAGTACACCCGACAGAGCTCACCATGATCGTCAACTTCTAGCCATCTATGAACCTACAAAAAGTGTGAAGCAATGCAGGTCAACACACGAGGTGTTGAGTACAGGGATAAAAGTTACATATACATAAGCTTTTCATAATTTGAAAAGAGTTGCAGATGTAAACGAACAAGAATAAAAACGTTATGCATTTAACAAAGTGAGATTCTATGTTATATATCATTTTTCTCTGATTATACCATCATTCCATGCATTCATCGATATGATGTATTTGTAAGGCATTTTATGGACAACTTCTCAAGATTAGCTAACCCTTTTATCAATAATACATCCTATATTGATAATTCCATTAGGATTTCCAACCTTATATCCTTACTCCAAAACTTCAGGGAGGTGTATGAAGTGTTTATAATGGAGTTTCTATATTATTCTTGCAAGTTATAAAATAATGATAGAAATATAAACATCAATTAGAATACTAGAATACCACATGGAAAAAATTGAGCAAGTAAATAAGCATACATATGCATCACATTTAAAATAAGAAAGCTATATTCATATAGTTATTTAAATCCTGTGCCTAATTCAGATATTTCATAACAAATCCTTGACCATCTAGATCACAAGAGACCACCTGGTTAACAACAATATTACATGCATGCATTAGATTTTCATCATTAACCCTAACTAGCTTCATTTTAAGGTTTTAGTCAAGTTAGGTTTCAAGTTACTTATTAGTTCATTTGACGATCTTTTACTAACATAGAGACCATCATGAAGGTGTGGTTCAAGTATCAAGTCATTTCGATGTTCCAATCATTTTCTATGAACATTATAAGGTTTGGGTCACATATGCACAATTTTAGTCGAAAGACTCATAATAGAGAGAACAAGGTGATGGTCATCAAGTCTAAGGGTCCAACCATAAAAGATCGATATCAGCACTATAAGGACATAAGAAGCATATTCACATATAAGTGGATGTCCCCTGGGGTCAAGGCATCAAGGTCCAACATTGGTATTAATGAATCCAGATACATTCAATGATCAACATATTTCATACATGCCATCAAGGTTCCGCATGAGATTAAGGTGGGACATTCATAACCATGAGAACAATAACAATCGACCAACTTTGATTTGAGAGGGGAGAGCCTAATATTTACATACACTATCAAGATTTGATAGAAGGAAGTCAAAGCAATATATGGACATATAGGTAAAAAAGGGGCACATGCATCGTCACATCATGAACAGGGTTGACCCAATCCAAAAAATTCACATCCCATACTAAAGTTATTGTCTTTTTAGATCTAATATGGTTCTATGCATTAGATAGGTCAACACTATCTTTTAATAGAGAAAGAATCGACATAAAAGGCTCACAATCATGCATATTAGGTCATATGGGGTGAACAATCATAAATTAGAGAGATCATGGACATACATATGGATATTGATTTTAAAGTTTATTAGGTACTACATATTATTTAGGAGAAATATTAGTGATTTAGGAAAAGGTGCATCAGTACCATTTAAATATGTCATATATGTGCATTTTGGTTGATGTAAGAGAAAGAATGATATATAGGGTCATAATTAGGCTCAAAGAGAAACCAAGATACTAACAATTGGAGTTAGAGGATATATTTGTAGAGAAAAGATCCCAACTTGATCATGTAAAAGCATTAACTCCATTCCAAATAGAATCATTTAGGGAAACAAAAGAAAAAACATTGTAAGTGATTCTGATACTAATCCCATGTAGTAGATCTTCTTGAGTTGATCAATTCGACATATTAGTTCGTATAATTTGGATGAGGGAGGTGGAAGATATGAATTTTTGAAGTTTTACATTAAAACTATATAGAACATTACCTATATCATTTGGGCCTTGTTCCAGACTGTTGATAGTTGATTTAAGAGTTGGCTGTGCTACCTCGCACCTATGTCTGCATGCTGGGGGTTTGTTTGGATGGCGGCGCCACTAGTAGGCATGCATCTCTCTGCCTTACGATCAACAATGCTCACACATTGATCAAACCACAACGAAGGTTCTCTAACTCCCCCACCAACTACACTGGTGAGTAAACACCCTTTTTTGTGATACCCCCTTACATGATTCTCTTGTCCTAATGCTCGAAATAGAGGAAAAATAGGGCCACGGTGCCCCAACTCTCCAACACACCCCGACCAGAGGTTCAAGAGGGGAAGGGATAGGGCTAAGGTGTTCATTCAACCTCCGTTGGCCAACATCCTTCAGTAGGTTGCAAGGAAGTTCCCCATGTCAATGAGTTGGTCATCTCCCATAGCTGCTGGCTACGCCTGATCATCCTCAATAGCAGTGATGTATAACAGCACCAGATAGAGGTGGATGGAAGTTCCACACCACACCCACCACTTTGGTTTGAGGGGCAGTGTCAACCTCCACCGAGGGTAGTGGCTCTATGCTGCAATAGGTATACAGAAAAATGAATAAGGAGAGGGAGGAGGGAATTGGTGACCAGAACTAGAGGAAAGGAGAAAGAGTGCAAGGGTTGAATAAGGGGGGTTTAAAAGGAGCAAAATGGGTTAGGGTTTGGGAGTTGTCGGCCATGGTGAGGTCCCCCTTCATTACCTCATATGGTTGGAAGTGGGAGATGACCCTCCTAGACTCACTATTCTTTCGCAACATGGTTTAAGAGGAAAAAGTATGTTTTGGGTCTCACATGACTTGTTGGGCCAAAAAGGGGCTGGCCAGTGAGCCTAGAAGATATAGGAAATTCATCCTTCAAAAGTATAAACTTTGAAAGACCATGTCTCATGCTTCTAATTAAGGTCTGATAAACATGATTCTTGAACTGGTGGATTTGAAATCAAACCATTTACAACTTGATATGTAATGTATATTACGAGGGGTACATTGACAAGGTTTAATTATAGTAGCAAGAGAATGATTCATAAAAGAATGATGCACACACTGTGGAATTGATCACTAGTGTGGCTAAATTTGAGTATCACATTATTTTAATGATGGAGCTGACATTAAGAGACCACTTTATGAGATAGAAAGATAACAATAGAGGAGATGAAAAATTTAGGTTGTCACATCCTTACCTCCTTAAAAGGAAATTTCATCCCCAAAATTCATCCAAGACCATACTCAATAGTCAATGTCCATAATTCTCATGTTTATTAATAATCCTATAGGTGTCAAGTCATCCCTCATCATGGGGTATACACATAGGTTGCAAGCCTCATAGGCGTATCCATCCCAATCAGACATGTTACATAGTGTTTCATATTTTGTCATGTTATGATAACATGTTGACATTAGGGTTCCATAACCCTTATCCCCACTACATTAAGATTTTTGTCATGTATTTGTACGAGGCCAAGGTGCATTACCATTAAAATATATATTGTCAATTCTCAAGCGTTCATGTTTGTCATCATGGCTTTCAAAAGAGTTTGTCATTGAATTTTCATTTCACTATTATACTAGATTTCATGCATGTTTTAGTTTTCCCCAAGCTCTACCAACTCTTTTCAATCATGTTCATTTATTTTCATATTAGGTCTAAATTAAGAAACTTATAGATCATGATTATTCAAGCTAATATTTCAAGGGCATCATAATATCAATTTTATGTTTTCAAAACTACAACTTTTATGTGAGGAATTATTTCATATCAGGTTTAGATTATGAGAGTGACTTATCGTACATATACCAAGTTTCATATTAAGTTAGACTATTCATGTTACAAATATCATTTGAGGAACAACATTATCGTCAATGTCGAGGTTTCATAGTTATCTCACTTGTATTTTAAATGAGCTCTGCAAGCTCAAGCCACTCAAGGTAAGACCTGTCATTTCAATCAAGACATGCTAACTACCACCATCTACCCATAACAAAATTTCTACACAATTTTAAAGAAACAATGGAATTTACTAGATTCCTTTATATATAATAACTAGCCTGAGTGCAATTCTCATCATGGAGATCACACATCATTTCCATCATCTTAGGGTATTGGGACATCTCCCTCGCACATATAGTAAACATCATATATTCCATTACCTCTTTCTCTAGGGTTAGATCTTTTCATAGGGAAATCTAGCATTTAACATCATCAAAAGTTCCACATACTAGGAAATTCAACTCATATACTTAGAAGTAGTCTAGCTAGGGACTCATAATCATGTATTTCAACATTCATATTTTTTTTAACATTTCACATATATTTTGGAGGTTAGGTTCTCTGACCTTCTCTCGTGTCGGGTTGACTAATATCAAGAGTTCACCCTATTCGTATGTCCCATGCTAGAGATCCTCTTTTGTAAAGAGGTTGAGGCCTAAGTTGGTCTAGAAGCATATCTCACTATCCATTTCTCAAACATCATATCTCATCATACATGAGACTAGACACAAGCATGCACATCAACTCATTAGATATGCTTATCACATCAATCAAGTCATATACATCAAACATGGCACTAGATTAGATAGGATTTCATGGTAAAACTCATCTCATATCATCAAACGTACTTGCATCCTCCAACATCAACTCATACCATCATGAAGCAACTCACATCATCATCATCGTCATCATCATTGTCATCACCATCATCATCATCAACATCATCTTTAGCATCATCATCATCACCGTCACCATCATCATCATCAACAACATCACCATCATCATCATCACCATCATCATCATCATCATCATCATCATCATCATCATCATCATCATCATCATCATCATCATCATCATCATCATCATCATCATCACCACCATCATCAACAACAAAAAATTAGTCATCTAGGCTACCTACACTACAAAAAACTGGGCCATTATTCACGGGAGAGTCCTGTCACAAACCCCTCTCTACAGGCCCTCAGAAATAGGGACGGTTGAGGGTCTGGCCCTCACAAATGGTCCGTGAAGAGAACTCGCGTGACAAATACCAGTGGCCCTCACGAATACCCTCACGAATACAATTGTGAGGGACTATTTAGCCTTCATAAATACATTTTTGAGGGACAATTTAGCCTTCATAAATACATTTTTGAGGGACTATTTAGCCTTCATAAATACATTTTTGAGGGACTATTTAGCCTTCATGAAACATTTTTGAGGGACTTGATGGTCCTAGAGAATATATTTTTGAGGGGCTATGTGGTAGCCATGAATGCAATTTTGATGGTCAATCTGGACCTTCATCAATATATTTATGATTTGGTTATTGATTATTGAATGATTTATTAAATGTTAATTAATTGTTACTATAGTGAATATTAAATTTTAAATGAAAACTTTGTATACATAACCTCAAGCAATATTTTTATACTAATTCACATGACATCATAAGAAGATTCAACACCAAAATGACACATAAAAATGTTAAATCACCTCAACCAATTTTTGATATTGAAACAAAGTATTATCCATACATTGTGTGCTCAACGTTGATATAAATAAAGAGTACATATGGTTTTAAAATTTGAGATTGATGACAATCAACATATCATGCTAGAAACTCCTAAGATCTATAATGTCTTCATATTCCTTCAAATGGTGTTGTGTTCTTCATCAATGCCATGCCTCATACGGTTAGGTACTTGAACATTCTTCTCCTAAAAATGACAAATCATTATATTAATAGAATTTAAAGTTAATACATAAATCATAGTACAACAAACAACTTACCCTTATATTTCGGTTTTGGTCTACTCCAAGGTGAATTGTCCGTTGAAATCCATCATTAAAAGTAATTCTACCCTATCAATATAAATACAAAAAGGAATCATAAGAAACATATAATTAGAAAAAGTAGATAGGTATACATGCAAGTTATATGAAACCATCCTCAATATAAGCAAGCCAATAGTTGGATATGGAAGAACATCCTCAATATAAGAGATAGATATCTCTATAATGTCCAATTCCACATTGGAAAGGGGACTGATGTGAAGTGTGGAGTGTGGAAGCTCCCTGAGATCAGAGGAATTGAGCAGATTCAAAAAATCTGCAGCTGCATGCTCGGGAAACTAAAAACTATCTCTCTAAAAGACGGTTGGGAGGTATGCAGTTCTAAACATGAGGTCTTGCCTTGGACCAAGTGGCTGTGAAAGAGTCGAGCACCTAAAAGAGCAACACTTTGCTGCTGGAACAGAAATGAAGTACACCTGCTAAAGAACAGAAATGAAGCTCTTCTTGCTACTCTTGGAGCAGCTTGGACAGCCAAAAATTTGGAGCAGCTTGGACAGCCAAAAATTAAAAACAAAGTAGATAGAGTTAGCCCATACAGAGAGTGGCCATTCCCAAGGTTATTAATATCAACAGCCCCTTAAGAAAATGACTCAAAAGAAGGGGACAAGCAGGGGACAAGGGCATCTGGAGCAGAAATAGTAGGCAATAACAATATTCATCATCACAATTACTGCCATCTTTAAAGTTCGTGGAGTGTTGGTGCACAAGCAAAAGATTCACTCTGTTCCTAAGCAAAATCTGGAATGACCACTCTATATTAATTACTCAACTATTAGTTATTTAGATAGTCTAGAAAACAGATGTTTGATTCAAAGTCCCAGTTCACAGGTGAAGGAGAGAATTGTTTTGGGCCATTGAGTAAGTAACAAGGGATAGAGGAAAACAAGGCAAAGATCAAATTCAATCTTGCACCACCGTTTGTAATGAAATAAGTTAGAGACTTCTTTAGACAAGAAGATTTTCACAAAGGATATATCAAGGATTTCTCAAGGACTGCAAAGCCCCTCACCAATCCTCTTCTTAAAGATATGATTTTCTCTTTTGATTCTACTTGTGTGGATATATGAATGATTTGAAAGCTACTTTTGTAACCACACCTATTATCCTTCTACCTAATTAATCTCTACCCTTAGAGATGATGTACAACACTAGTGATTATACAATGAAGGAAGTTATGAGACAGTGGATTGATAAGAGGTACCTCATGGTATATAACATCTAAAATACATTGGTTGTAGCACAAAGGAATTATGCCACAACTAAGAAAGAGTTGATGTGTATTGTGTATGCCTTTGACAAGTCCAAGTAGTACCTAGTGGTTCAAGGGTGATAGTCTACACCAACCATGCAGCCATACACTACTCCATGATGAAGAAAGAAGCCAAGCTCGGGTTGACATGTTGGATCTTATTGTTGCAGGATTTTGATATGGAGATATGTGAAAAGAAGAGGAGAGAGAACATGGTAGCTAACCATCTCAGTTGCATTCACCTCTCTAAAAATGACAGCAGACCGATTGATGGCTCTCTCCTCGATGGCTAGCTGATGAAAGTTTCTTTTGACACTCCATGGTATATATTTCATGAACTATCTTGCTGCTAAAGTCTTATACTCAGAGTACATTGGTGATTCAAATAAAAACTTCATGTACGACATTAAGAATTACTATTGGGATGAGCAATACATTTATTGATGGTTTATATCAAATATGTGTCACAAATGAGGAAGGCCATTTAATTCTTGAGCAATGCTACTTGGGCCCAACGGTGGGCACATGAGTGCAAAGAAGACCACATAAAAAGTCCTCCAATGTGGATTGTAGAGGCCTATAATATTCAAAGATGGGTATGAATTCATCTTATGTTATGAACAATGTAAGAGGACACGAAACATATGAAGGAGGGATGAAATGCCTTTGACAACTTGGCAAGAAGTTGAGTTTTATGACAACTTGAATCAAGTTTTAGATAAGCTGAAATGAATTACTTACAGAATTTAAACGCTGATTTCTTGGTGTGAAAGACACCGATGAAGATGTGGTTGGTGTGTTCTGCATTTGAGGATAACTTTGTCGATTATTACCAGAGGAAGGGGACCAACTTTCAACTGCAGCCTTTAATAAAGTGTACATGTTAATATTCTGATGTGTATGAATATTGAAAATAATCTATAGCTGTAATGAGTTACCTGTGGCGCAAAGATCCGTTGATGTCCATTTCCTTGTATGGAAAGCCTGCCTACTCCATTCTCCCTTGAATTGCCTTGTATGGAAAGTCTGCCTACTCCAGTCTCCCTTGAATTTCTTGGTCTAGAAAGTCTTCCTAAGACATCCCCGCTTGAATTATTTTGGTTGGGAAACATGCCTACATCTGCACCATTTCTTGTATTGTCTTGTATGTGAAAAGAACCCACATCCGACCTATTTGTGCCACTTTGCATGTGTAAGACACCTGTAGTATTCTGATTGGGGTATTCAACTGCACAATCAACATTAATACTGCCATCCTATAACAAATACATCAACAATGTCAAAAAACAATTATATATTACATTGACATAGACAACTGAATCTGAGTTACCTGTGATTGATTATACCAAGTCATTAATTGGGAGACGGAGTTCTTCAATCCATTTACTGTTTCTTCAAGTTCCTTAAGTTTATCCTGAAATAGAAAACAAAGTACAAACATCAATCTAATAGACTAGTTGTAACTAATAGTTCAAGTTTAGATTTTCTCCAACATACATCCTTTGCATTGCTTTCCTCAAGAAGCATTTCATATCTTATACGGGCAGCTTTTCCCCTATGTCCTATCTCTTTGTGCCCAATTTTAACACCTCGGATCCTAGCCTTTTTTGAAGGATTTAAAACTTGCAAATAAGCAGCACGTGTTAGATTATCAACACTTCTAGGATCTATTTCTTCTTGGTTTGCTACTTGGTTTTCCACGATATCAGAGATTTCAAGCTGTAATTAGAAAGCATCATAAAAGGAAAGCATAAATTCAGATATTTAAGCATATTAAGCTTTGTAGACATCATAGGAAAGCAAATATCCATTTTCTAACCACTTGTGGGCTTTTGTCGTAAACTTTTTCCAAAAATTTGTTAAGAGGCACAACGGGTTGATCTTCACTGACCTACACATGATAGATAACATAATAATTGTCCATGTTATATGTTCAACTCCTACTAAGAAAGGCAAGTGTCCATTATTAATACCATTTCTGCCCGATAACAACTCCATGGCTTTGATCCTGTGGTATGATCCATCACTTTTTTTGCTCTATTTGCCTTGTTGATCTCGGAAATTTTCTAAACCATAAGAAACATATAATTAGAAAAAGTAGATAGGTATACATGCAAGTTATATGAAACCATCCTCAATATAAGCAAGCCAACAACTGGATGTGGAAGAACATCCTCAATATAAGAGATAGATATCTCTATAATGTCCAATTCCACATTGGAAAGGGGACTGATGTGAAGTGTGGAAGCTCCCTGAGATCAGAGGAATTGAGCAGATTCAAAAAATCTGCAGCAACGTTGAGCTGGGAAGTGGAGATGATATCTGCATGCTCAGGAATTGAGCAATACTTTGCTGCTGGAACAGAAACGAAGTACAACTGCTAAAGAACATAAATGAACAGCAATACTTTGCTACTCTTATCATTTATCACATATGGATACATAGAAACAAATGTGTTTTTGAAGACAGTAGGAGCAAACCAAACAGTGTGTGGCATTGCAGGAATACTGATTATAGAAGTTTGCATAGATAAATTGCATCCTTCTTTTTGACTTTTGATATCTATCTTTATAGATGTATTGAGCTTTGCTCCCCTTTGTAAATTTTGTGAGTAATGAAAGAGAAACACACTTATTGATAAAAAAAAAAAGTTATATGAAACCATTGTACCTTAGACTTCTCGGTTCCCCATTCTTTAACAAGATTTTTAAACTGTTCCATATCTATGGAAGCATTTTTCTCAACTTTCTTCATCATCAATTGTGGTTCAATCTTGTACTTTTCATAGTAATCTTTCTTTACACGGGCCCTCCACACTGATATCCCTTTGCTAATGTGTTCATCAATGTGATTCCATGCATTAGGGTGACTGCCTAAATCAAAGTACGTCTACAAAAACATAGAAAATATTACTTTAGAAATCACAATCATACAATTTGTTGGTCTTTTTATGAAAACGATTACCTCAATAAATGATTTTCTATCTGCAAAAGCTTGTTCTGGTTGTTCGTTCCACTTCAAGTCTAGATGCCATATGTGTGGTTTCCTTGCTAGCATATGACAATAACGATTCAATTTGACACCATTCTCCCCAATAGCATTTCCTTCTTCATCCCATTGGACCTTGTGACGTGGTTGCCCTTGCTTAGGAAGTAGGCTTTGCTCACTTGCAGGCCCACGTCCATACTTCCTATTCTCCTGTTCATCCTCAACATTTTCTTCAACTATTACATCATTTTCAATAGGTTGATCCTCACAATTTTCTTCAATTGTGGATGGAGGGACAGCAATAGGTTGATCCTCACAATTTTCTTCAATTGTGGATGGAGGGACAGCAATAGGTTGATCCTCACAATTTTCTTCAATTGTGGATGGAGGGACAGCAATAGGTTGACTGGGTGTGTTGTTACAACTAGATCTAGTGAATCTTCTTCCTGCCATCCTTCAATTGACAAGGAAAAAAATTAGATTATTAGTGCAGAAATGTCAGTAACAAAAGTAGTAGGTACATTTGAAAAACAAATAAATTGCAGAGAATATGAGACACCAACATATGAATATTCAGCATTTGAAAAACATATAACTTGTAGAGTACCTTGGTTTCATATCCCAAAAAAGAATAATGATGTCCTACTTGCCGATATATGAAACAAGACTAAATAAATTGCAAAGAATATGCCATATAGTAACAGTTTGCCAAAAAATGCAATACAACATATTCCCCAAGTAAAGTATTCTAGACTTGCAAACAAAACAGACTGATTAATGAACTAAACATTAGCCCCATCATTCTTTTTTTTAGTTCTATCAACAAAAGATCCCCCGGTGTCACTCCTCGTCCAAGACACATCACTAGTTACACCACCATCAGATTGTAAACCAGACAAACAATTCTCAATAAGAGGTACTTCAGAATAATCTTTAGGAGGATGCTTTAGCACTGTGCACCAATCATCATCATTAGGATCCTTCACATAAAAGCATTGCAATGCTTGAGAAGCCAGGATAAACGGTTCCTCCTTTTTTTTTATCCTTGAAGTGTTGATTTGTGTGAACCCATACTCATCAATTCGCAACCCGTTAGAAGTGCTTTCATCATACCAAGAACATCTGAATAATGGAACTTTGATTCCTGGACCATAAGTTAGCTCAATAACCTCCTCTAAGTAGCCATAGTACGTGACTTCAGCATTTATAGGATTTCGATCTCTACCACTTGAATAACTTGAAGTGTCAGCACACAAATACACTCCACTATTTTGTGTAGTACATGTACTTTCAATGTGCTTTGAACGGAAACGATATCCATTGACTGAAAATCCTTCATAAGACATTCCCTCAGCACAAGGGCCTTGGGATAACCATCTCAAATCATCGCTAATACTGTTCGGCCTAATCTCTCGCATTTGCATTACCTTCATAAAAAAGTAAAACATTAATGTAATCTACACTAACTTGAACATTAAGAGTGACAACAATATTTATGTTTGAGACTTACATGCTCTTTCAACCACTTAGAGAACTCCTTTGCATGTTTTGTTTCTAGGGTCCGTAGGGCAATGTTGGGTTCCATATCTTGAAGAATACACATGTGTTCACTGCTTTATAAGAAGTGTCTAAATTAATGTACAACATATATACAAATATCAGCAAGAATTTTAGGACCTAATTAAATCTTACCTTCTGTAAACATCCAATTCCTCTTTATTGAAAAGGACATAACGATGGGCTTGTTCCAAAGTGTGGATGTCGAAATTTCTTGACACTCCAACTCTAATTGGAGATCCATCAACATTATGAGCATTGCGGATCAGTTTTGTCTCAAAATTATGCAAGTACCTACCACAAAATGTCAAACTTTCTTCAGCTAAATAGCAACTAGCAATACAACCAGCCGGTTTAGCTTTGTTTCTTACATACTTCTTCAATTTCTTCAAGTATCTCTCTATTGGGTACATCCACCTAGTTCGGACAGATCCGGCTTGCCTGGCTTCATAAGCTAAATGAATGGGCAAATGCATCATGATGGTGAAGAAAGAAGGAGGGAAGATTCTCTCCAACTGGCAAAGAGTGACAGCAATTTCTTGTTCCAATTCTTTGAATTCTTCCACATCAATAATGTTAGAGCAAAGCTTGTTGAAAAATGAGCACAAATTAGCAATAGGCTTGTACACATCTAAGCTTATGCAATGTCTCAAGGCAACAGGTAGAAGTTGATGCATAAGAACATGACAATCATGACTTTTCAGCCCAACAAGTTTTCTATCAGATTTGCTAACACACCTAGATATGTTAGAAGAATAGCCATCAGGAACTTTCAACTTTTCTAACACGGATAGGAACTTATCTTTCTGCGCATTAGTCATGGTGTAAGATGCTGGAGGCAAGTAATAGCGGTTACCTGCATCTACTGGCCATAAATCTCTTCGAATGCGCATTTTCTTCAAATCTTGACGAGCTTGTAAGTTGTCTTTACTTTTCTTAGAATCACCCAATAATGTGTTTAAAATATTCTCGCACACATTCTTTTCTATGTGCATCACATCCAGATTGTGTCTAACAGATAAATACTTCCAATAAGGTAGCTGAAAAAAGATGCTTATCTTATTCCAACCAGGAGGTAATGGTTGAATTTGATCTCCAAGCCTCTTGCGCTTATTCATTTTTCCAAATGTGATATTTTCATACCCATCAAATTGCCTCAGTATATCTTCTCCAGATAGTGGCTTAGGTGGAAGTCGAAAATCTTTTTCACCATCAAAATTTTTCCTATCACGTCTATACGGATGATTCATTGGAAGAAAACGTCAATGGAAACCATAGCATTGCTTTTTCCCATACTGTAACCATTTTGATACAGTCTCCATATTACAACAAGGACATCCCAAATCTTTCTTACCTTTAGTGCTCCAACCCTATAAGTCACCATATGCTGGGAAATCGTTAATGGTCCATAAAATCATCGCCCGCATAGTGAAGTTCCTTTTTCTATATGCATCATAAACTTTGACTCCAAGCTCCCAAAGTAGTTGCAACTCCTCAATTATTGGCTCCAAGTATACATCAAGGTCATTGCCAACCATATGTGGACCTGGGATTAATAGGGACATCATAATAAATTGTTCTTTCATAAGAAGCCAAGGCGGAAGATTGAGAGGTGTCACCAACACAGGCCAGATGCTATGTGATGCACTCATATTGCCAAATGCATTAAATCCATCTGTTGCTAATGCCAATCTAACATTGCGTGGTTCAGCAGCAAAGTCTGGATACCTGGCATCAATAGACAACCATTCTGGTGTGTCTGAAGGATGATGAATACGACCATCCTTGCCTTTTACTTCTGATGGCCAAATCATGTCTTTAGCAATAGATGAAGACATATAGAGCCTCCCTAACCGAGGTATCAAAGGGAAGTGATACATGAACTTAGCAGCTACCTTCTTTCCCTTTGTTTTGTATTGCTTTTCATTCCATCTTGAAGCACCACAAGTATCACAATTTTCTTTTGAAGCTGCATCTTTGCGAAAAAGCATGCAATTATTTGTACATACATCTATAGTAGAATGATCAAGTCGTAAATCCTTCACGATCGCATTTGCTTCATAGTACGTCTCCGGGAATAGACAATTTTCTTCCGGAAATCCTGAAACAATCAACTGTAACAACTTTGTGAAAGAATCGTTAGACCATCCAGATTCCTCCTTCAGAAATAGCAAGGCAACCAAATACGATAGCTTAGAATGACTTGTGCAACCTCTATAGAGTGGTTGATCTGCCTCTTTTAGTAGCTTGTAAAATCTTTGTGCATCTACATTTGCAGGTTCCTCTGTAGCTTCAGTAGAGTGGTCATTTGTTGTGTCACCCATACCAAACAAATCCTCCAACATCTGATGCATATTGTCGGTGCTAGGCATGTTTGGTGCCACAACAGGATTGCTCCTACCAATCACCTCCCCATGAAACATCCAAACATCATAGCTATGCACAAATCCTTTTAGTAATACATGTGAGAATACCTCCTCCTCTGTTTTAAGGTATCTGTTCAAACATACCTTGCAAGGACATATTAATTTCCCCTGTCTAGTTGGTCTCTGATGGATAAGAGCAAACTCAATGAACTTTCGTAACCCTACCTTGAATACATCACTTTGCACTCTGTTCCCAATATACATCCAACTCCGATCTATTAGAAAATCCATCTACATGAAGGAAAATATATAATAAGTTAAGCACAGCTGTTTGAGATGTTAGGAAACAGCTGTTAGGAAAATATAAGTAGAGATCAGGAAGCTTTAACAAATACATGCAAACAGCAACAACTGTTTGAGATGTAGTCATGTAGGAGCAAGAATAAGTAATAAAAAGTAGAAGAAAACTTGCAAATAGAAGTGGTACTAGTAGTCTAGGTTTGAGTAAGAATCTGAATTTCTGATATGAGTAACAAGGAAATAGCAATAAGAGGGGACAGAGAAGTAACAAAAATTTAGATGCAATAGAAGGAACACGAAATGAAGGAGAAATTGCAAAAAAAGAAAAGAAAAGAAGCTAGAATAGGAGACACAAGAGGAAATAGAAAAAAAATCAAAGAAACAGTAGTATAAAAGGACTGATTTTTTTGCAACAATTGTAGCAAAAGGGGAGGGAAGGGAGAAGACATACAAGAAGTCTATCAATATACAAGAAGCCTTACCCCTATCATGAGTCCAATCTTCATGATAGGGGAATCCTATCAGTGAGTTTACACTCAACAGCCTTACCCCGATGAAATCAGCTACATGCCAATTAAAGAATAAATGAATGATAAATTCATTAGAACTTCTACACAACAAACATATATAAGTATAGAAAAACCCTCTTTTTTTAGGTTGTTCATCATTGAGATGTTGTTTCTAGCAATCTTTCATAATAGGATTTTAAATTCAGATGTATGATCATCTGAATTAAATACCAAGAAAGTTGACCATAGATATCAATATTTTAGATAGAATCCTTAAGAAGGTATTTCTCATGGATCAATTTGATCCATAGACTACCTTTCTTTGAAGCTACTATCCAGATATTTAATATCATAGCAACCTTACAAACGTCTTTGACTTTTTTTATAGACATACCACCTTCATCCTTTACCTTGGTTACATCATCCCACTTAATAAGATGGATATCATTTTTGCCTTCACACTATCCCCACAAGAAATTTATAATAGTTATTTCCAGAAATTTTGATTGGCGGACATAGTATAATTACAAAGTTCTAGTCTCCAATGGAAACTGAAATGATATGTAAATAAGTTTGGTATCTTTAAAAATCAAATGATGGGCATAGAAGCACTAAAGCATGGGCAGAAATAATGATGGTAACTTCTGGTTCACTTGTATGATATGTATCATTATAAGTTAGTAGCATACCATCATTATAGTAACTTCTGGTTCACTTGTATATTTGTCTTAGTAATGTGGGTTCCTCCTTGTTCCCTTTATTGTTAAAACAACATTTATATATTGTCTTTTTTCCTTTACCCCCTCCATCTAAAATAATACCCTTTCTGTAACATGTGGTTGTGATGCATGCCCTAAAAGCCAATAACTATAGTAATGATCCGAACTCTGTACTTGGAGATTAATTAAAGGCTGACTGCCCAGGGCTCCAATGAGATACATCCATCCCTGATATAATAGTTGGCACTTTGGAGATCTTTGGCATGGATGGAGGATGCTCAGCTGTGGTGAACTTCTATGTAGGCTTATTTAGGATCTCATTCGCTGTGGAAACATTAAGTGCGTTGTCAGTAAAATCTTTTTATGTATTTCGTTTAACTAATTTAAACGAAATACATTAAAAGATTTTACTTACAATGCCCTTCATGTTTCCACAGCGAATGAGATCCTAAATAAGCCTACATAGAAGTTCACCACAGCTGAGCATCCTCCATCCATGCCAAAGATCTCCAAAGTGCCAACTATTATATCAGGGATGGATGTATCTCATCGAAGCCCTGGGCAGTCAGCCTTTAATTAATCTCCAAGTAAAGAGTTCGGATCATTACTATAGTTATTGGCTTTTAGGGCATGCATCACCACCACATGTTACAGAAAGTGTATTATTTTAGATGGAGGGGGTAAAGGAAAAAAGACATATATACAAATGTCGTTTTAACAATTAAGGGAACAAGGAGGAACCCACATTACTAAGAACACCCATTCTTTCTTGAGGCTTCTGCCTAGATTTCTGAAATGTTGACAATGACTTAGTGTGCCTCTGCAAAATGCAAAAACACCAGGCTATATTATACTAAGCACCAAAAACAAAACATTCAAAAACAACGCAGTGAGAAAACAGAACAGAACTCGTACAAGTGACCACAAATAGCAGTAAGAAGAAATCTTTTATCACCAATAGTGATTCTAGTATGTATTAATTTATCATATTAAAAAAGCTTTTCAACAGAGCATTAGATACCATTCCACAAAACAAAAACTCTCCCAATACCATGACTGGTGTGATGAGAAATCCACTATAACTACCCAAATTTATTGGATAAACAATTGCTAAGTTATCAAACTTATTGGATAAAGTAGCATTGTTATCCTCAGTTTACCCCTTTCTCCCTCTACCTCTGGACGTATTCTTCTTATTACATTTTAGAAACTAAAAGGAAGGTTCTAAGTTATTTTTCTCAACAGAGTTGGGAGGGGTAACAAGGTTAACACTTCCCCTTCAAAAGAAAGGTCATTTCAGCACAACATTTTACAAGCAACCATCTTGATCATCACTGGATCAATAGACTAAAAAACACCAGATATATAGAAGCTCTACTTCATCTTCTGAACATAAGGACAAGTAGGAAACTCCAACATTGTAGAATACATACAACCATCTTGATCACCACTACATCAATAAACCAGTAACATCAGATGGAACCCTTCTTCATCTTTAGAAAATACGAACAAGTATAGCAATTCCAGAAAAAATAACACAGGGCTCGTTTAGTAAAGAAGCACTTTTATCTCATTATGGATAATAGACTATAGCACACTCACATTGACTAACCATTCCTCAAAAATCACCTTATTTCTATACCACCAGATATAGTAAAGGATACATATAATAGATTTAAAGGAGGTATTGCTTATTTCCTTCATACTGTCTTCAAAGAAACTAGGAATATTATTAATACATTCATTATCAACTACTTTGTCTATGACCCATATATATGTGTGTCATGAGAACACTTGTTCATATAGAATAGAACAGAGTAGCAAAATTACACATACATGCACACATGTGTATTGCTTTGAACCAAGCTTGAGCCTCAACAATTATATATGAGTAATATTTGATCAAGTATGACTTGGATTACATGGTAGGTATTATACATAAATTCGAGTTTGTACAATTAATAAATATTGTACATATTCGAGAAAGACAATATTCAATCAAATACTATATCTACTCAATCACATAAGTAAATTATTCTTTTCTTATTGACAAAACACAAAGTTGTATGATAGAAAAGCATTATGAGGATGCTATACTGTAGATGCATAGCCTAGGAATTTATGTACATCACAACTTTGATTCCCTTCCATTTAGTTATGGTAGCTACTCCCAAGGAGCTATTTCCTCGCTTCCAAATATTGAACACACCCCTGACTACTCTGTATTACTGTTGTATGACCATCTCCATGCAACTGAGGATAGTCAAAGTTTTTCAAGATTGTGATATGTTTCTTATACGTGTGAACGTTAACCCTTAGGGGAGGAGGAGATAACTCATATGAATACTAGATGGTTAGTATTTTTACTAAGTAAACCCAGCTAATCCTATGCAGATCACATTGGGGGGAGATGAGGCGGACACATGAGGTATGAACTGTAAGCCCATTGGAGGAAGAACCAATCTTGGCTATCAGGCGTCGAACTGGGGGCTAGTGCTCTCCCAAATGAGAAAAAGAAAAAAAGATACGAACCTAGAGAGGATTCCAGTGGCCGAAGAAGCAAGCTGCGTAGCAGAAACGACCAATGCGGCCGAGCAGGGCAATCGGCGGCAATCAAGCACGGTGACTGCGTAGCAGCAACGACCAATGCGGACGGCAGCAATCGTCAATGGCGGAGGGCAGCAACCATCAACAGCCTTACCCCGATGAAGGATGAGCCCAATACGAAGGATGAACGGAAGCAACCGAGCAGGGCGATTGGCGTCAAGGATGACCCAATGTGGAGGAACCGATGAGAGAATCGGGAGGGGGAGGGTTCAGTGGAGGAGTGCGGAGGAACCGATGAGAGAATCGGGAAGGGGAGGGTTCAGTGGAGGAGTGCGGAGGAAATGAGGGGGAAACTAGCGCCCGCCGGGACTGGGTGGTTTTTTTTGTGAATTTTGATAGATGAATCAGAGTTTTAGAATGGGGGGAAGGATTATGAGATGGAGGGAAGATTTGGCATGGAGTTTTTGAGGGGGTAATTCGTAACAAATGTATTTGTGAGGGACCAATGTTCACATAAAATGCCTAACGATGTCAAGAACACGGTTGAGGGATGTGGTCCCATATTTGAAGGATGAGCCCTCACAAATGGACATCATTATTCACGATTTTTGGTTCCTCACAAATGTTCTTCAACAAAAGCCAAATTTTTTGTAGTGCTACTAGCCTAAATTGTATCATGGCTCTAGAAAACTCTAGGGACTACATCTATCATCTAAATTCTCTCATCTAGAATAATGTTAGATCTCTTTCTCTTAGGCTACATAGATACTCACTACCCTTTTGTGTGTGGTAACATTTTTCATATGTACATATACTAATACTTGAAATGGGTTTTCTCCAACATTGAATCATGTGATGAAAACCACCATACTCCATTTGTATAAACCAAAACCAAAACCATTTACCACACTCATTACGCAATATAGTACCATGACAACAAGAGAACTAGTAATAACATGGTGTAGACCTTTGTAGCTACCCTAAGCACATGTCGTGGAGATATGGCTAGGATTGTAGTAAGATCTCCCTTTTCACACCCTCTTAAACCTATAGCCCACACTACAGGATAGAAGGAGGAGGAAATAGATGTTCTAGGGATTACATAAGTATACTCATAGTTCTAGAACATCTAGGTTCTAACCTTACATTTCAAACCTAGAAACTTACTAATATGTCCTTTGCAGACTATAAGAAAATGTAAGGTTGAGTTTAGTTTGTGTTTCATGTGAACAATGCTTGGTGTAGTTATTGTTCATCCTACGATACCATCTCTCGTATAATTGTTTATTACCAAAATACTAACTCCAAATGACTATAAAGTGAATGGAAATACGACCTAGGCTCCCGTACCTAGCATGGTATTATCAAACTGTGAATGCAAAAGAGGAAAGCTTAGCATACATGAACATATAACATGATAAAAGCACAAATTTTAATCTCAACATTCAATAGTATATTAAGCAACATCCTTTTATTACTAGATTTCAATTACAATTGGAGATTCAAATACACACAAGTTTTCTCATGTACATTAGGGATCTTATAACAAGTACACCTGACACAGCTCACCAAGCCCTTCAAATTATGGCCAACTCTGAACCTATAAAATATGGAAAACAATGTCGGTCTAAACATATGGTGCTGACTACATGGATTATATATATATATATATATATATATATATATATATATATATATATATATATATATATATATATATATATAATTTGAGAAGAGTTGCAGAAGTAGACAAACAAGAATGAACAAGTTAAGTATTTTAACAAAATGAGAGGCCATGTTTAATATCATTTCACTCCAATTATACCATCATTTTGTGCATTCATTAATATGATGCGTTTGTAAGGTCTTTCATGGACAAATTCTCATTGGAAGAGTCAATGAGGGTGCTCGAGATTAGCTAACCCTTTTATCAATGATCCGCCCTATCTTGATAACTCAAGTAGGACACCCAACA
The DNA here is from genome assembly GCA_963693085.1 of Alisma plantago-aquatica. Lineage (NCBI taxonomy): Eukaryota > Viridiplantae > Streptophyta > Magnoliopsida > Alismatales > Alismataceae > Alisma > Alisma plantago-aquatica. The sequence continues at coordinate 853,066,370 of OY856410.1, forward strand.
TTATGTCCTTGCCCCAAAACTTTAGGCAGGTGCATGATTTTTGTATAATGGAGTTCCTATATTATGTTTGCAACTTATTAAACAACGATAGAAAAATAAACATCGAGTACAGTACTAGAATACTACATGGCAATAATTCAACAAGTAAACAAGCATACATATGTATCACATTTTAAATAGGAAATCCATATTCATATAATGATTTAAATCTTGTACCTAATTTAGAGATTTCAAAACATATCCTTGACCATGTAGAGCACAAGCGACCACCTCGTTAACAACAAGATTACATGCATGCATTAGATTCTCATCACTAATCATAATTAGCTTCATTTTAGGGTTTTTGGGCAAGTTAGGTTTCAAGTTACTTGTTAGTGCATTTGAAGATCCTTTACTAGCATAGAGGTCATCATGAGGGTGTGGTTCAAGTTTCAAGTCATTTTGATGTTCCATTCATTTTCTATGAACATTTTAAGGTTTGGGTCACATATGCACAATTTTAGTCGAAAGAATCATAAAAGGGAGAACACGGTGAAGGTTCACCAATTTGAAGTTTCCAGCCATGAAAGATCTCTATCAGCAGTATAATAACATAAGAAGCATATTCACATATAAGTGGATGTCCCATGGGGTCAAGGCATGAAGGTCCAACATTGGTATCACAATATCCACATACATTCAATCATAAACATAGTTCATACATGCCATCAAGGTTCAACATAAGATTAAGGTGGGACATCCACATCCAAGAGAACAATAACAATAGAGTCAACTCTAATTTTAAAGGGGAGAGATGAATAATTAGATCCACTATCAATATTGGACACAAGGAAGTCAATAAAGCAATATATGGACATATAGGTAAAAAAGGGGTGCATGCATCATCACATCATGAATGGATTTGGCCCAATAAAAAAAGGTCACATATGATCTTAAAGTTATTGATTTTATAGATATAATATGGTTTGATGCATTATATAGCTTAAAACCATCCTTTGATATAATAAGCATTGATAGAAAAGGTTAACAATCATGCATATTAGGTCATATGGGGTGAATAAACATGAATTAGAGTGATCATGGACATACATGTTATATGGAATCATATGGATTCTGATTTCAAAGTTTGTTAGGTATTATATGGCATTTAGGAGAAAGATTAGTGATTTAGGAAAAGGTACTTCATTACCATTTACAATATTTCATATATGTGGATTTTGGTTAAAATAAGAGTAGGAAAGATACCTAGGGTCATAATTAGGCTCCAAGACAAACAAAGATACTAATTTTTGGGATTAGAGGATCGATTTGAGATCAAATATCTCAACTTGATCATGAAAAAATATTAAGTTCATTAAAAATAGCATCACTTAGGGAAACGGGAGAAAAAATAGTGTAATTGGGTTTTGAGACCAAGCCCATGTTGTAGATCTTCTCAATTTGATCAATTTGACGTATTGTTTTGTATAATTTGGATGAGGGAGGTGGAAGATATGTATTTTTGAAGTTATACATTAAAACCATATAGAAAAAGGCTAATTGCTAGCTATATCATTTGGTCCTTGATCCAGGTTGCTGATAGACAATTTAACGACTGGCCACACTCTCGTACATGCGTGTAAGTGCTAAGGGTTCATGTGGATGGCAGCAGTCACCGAGATGAACATCTCTCTACCTCACAGTCAACGACCGCTCACATGTTGATCCAACTGCAACGATGATTCTCTAACTCCTACACCCACAACACGGGCAAGGAAACATCCCTTCGCTGTGACGCTCCCCTTATGTGATTCCCCTATCTTGACGTTGAGAACAAAGGCAAAAAAGGGCATGGTCCCCCACCTCTCCAGCACACCCCCACTAGGTTCAAGAGGGTGAAGGTGGTCGTTCACCTAAAATTGGTCAACCACCTTCACCTAATTGTGAGGAAGTCCCCCATGTCAGTTAGTTGGTCATCTCCCATAGTCGTCTGACTACACCTATTCATCCTCGGTAGTAGTGAGGTCTTGACAACAGTGAGGTGCAACAACACCAGACAGAAGTGGATGGAAGTCCCACACCACATCCACCACTTCGGGCTCAGGGGTGGTGCCGACATCTGTCGAGGATGGAGGCTCCATGCTGAAATAGGTATCGAGAAAAATGAAGAAGGGGAGGGAGGAGGTGATTGGCACCAAGACCTAGAGGAAAGGAGAAAGGGTGTAAGGGTTGAATAAGGGGTGTTTCAAAGGATCAATATGGGTTAGGGTTTGGTAGTTGTCATCCACAGTGAGGTCCCCCTTCATTACCTGATGTGGTTGGAGGTAGGAGATGGCCCTCCCAGCCTCACAATTCTTTCCCAAAATAGTTCATGAGGAAAAGTCTATTTTGGGTCTAACATGGCTTGTTGGGCCAAAATAGGTCGGCCCATGAGCCTAGAAGATATTGGAAATTCATATAAACAACCTTCACAAGTCTAAACTTTGAAAGACCACATCTCATACTTCCGAGGTCTGATATACAAGATTCTTGCACTGGTGGATTTGAAATCATACCATGTACAACTTGATGTATAATGTAAATGATGGGGGTACATTGACAAGGTTCAAGATAATGTTTCATGCAAGAATGAAACTTACATCAATTTTACAAATCGATGCCACACATTGTGGAATTGATTTCTAATGTGACTGATATTGAGTATCATATTATTTTAAAAATGAACCTAACATTAAGAAACCACTTCATGAGAGAGAAAGAGTATAATTGAGGAGATGGAAAAGCTAGGTTGTCACACATATATTGAGAAAAATTACATGCTCAATATCTTTGAGCTCAATCAATTCTTTGAGTATCTCATATGCACAAACTTAATCTTCCCTCTTTAGTCTAGGGTTCTCAGGTATATCTCATTAGTATTAACAATAGCTTCACAAGCTCTAGCCATATAAGCACAGACTAAGACAAAACATGAGATTGCATTCCCTTCATAAATTATCTACCCATAATACATGCTTACCCAACTCTCTTTGTTATAAACAACCACTAGATTCCTACAAGAAAACCACCAACCCGAGCTTGAGTCTTTATAAAAACTAACATTGTTACCTCCTCTAGGGTCTTGGGACTCTCTCTCCCTCACCCAAATGGTAGGTACTCAAATTCTTGTTCACATATACAAAGGTAACCTCTTTCTCTGTCTCTAGAGTTTGTTCCTCCCAAGGACATCTAGGGTTCAAGAAAGCTATATGAATCATGCATAAAGAGACTCAACTCATTCACTCCAAATTAGTCTACATTAGGACATATCATATCACATAAATATCATATTTCTGAAATCTTGGAGTTTAGATTCTCTGGCCTTCTCCCTTTAGGTTTCACTCTCTCTAGAGATAACCCTATAACTGGTCCCAACATTAGAGGTCCTCCTTTGTAGAAGAGATCGAGGCTCTTGGTGATTCATATTCTTGTATTAACTTAGCTTATCGTATCTCATAAAACCTATGTATTTTCATCATAAAAACTAATCCAAATCATCAAATATGAACTTATGTCCTCCAAGACAAACATTTATTATAACAAACCATCTTATATCATATATATAAGACTTAGATCATCATGTAATCTTATTTAATCTATCTGATCCATCATATATTCCAACAATGCTCTAGACATTTAATCTAGAACTACTCTCTCTTCAAGACTGATGTCACTCTCTTTCACTTAGGTTGCATGATCACCTCAGTATTTTATTACATGTATAATAAAACATTATATAGTTTTTCTTTGATAAAACAAGTGTTAGAGAAAATTTTCGAGACTTGAACCGATTGGAAACAAAACCAAATCAGCAAATTGAGTGTCCCAAACATAGTAGAGAATCTAATGCCATGTCACCTAGTGAAAGGGGTGAGAACAAAGTGTAGACTAGTGTATCTACCTTAGATACTGAGCACCATATGTCTAGGATTTGTCTTCCCTCGATGTCCATCATCTCCAAATAATGTAAGGTCCCATACTGTCACATTATAAGGGACGATTGACTCTTTAGGACTTTCTATGCAACAAGCACTACTTTATACTTAGTTCTCGGACATTTAGGTTATATCCTAGAGTCTAGGTAAGATCTAGTCTATAAAATATGACTAATTTAACCCTAAAGTTTTTCAAGTTCAGTGGTTGATTTAGTTTGAGTTTCATAATGAGCATATGCTAGGATTTTCCATTGGCCATGCTCCTATACCACCTGTGACATCCTTAGATTTTCAACACCATGACCACACATGTGATGTCCAAATTGAACCCCTCATCTCAGTGAGAATCCCAATTCAAACACCTCACACTAGGCCAAGAAGAATAAAATCAAAGGGGGTCATAAGGAAACAATTGTAGCTCATGCACATGAACATGAAGAAAACCATACAACACATGTTCACCATTCAACATATAATTACCAAATGAATTATCATTACAAATCTATGTTATACATTGAATAGTAAACTTTTACATATGCATGTCATCTACAATATGATCTTTTAGACAATAGGTCCACATTAACATCAGCTCACCACAGAACTCTCAACTATGAGAGTCTTCAAGATCGTATGTCTATATCACCTAAATAGAGCATTACATGTGGTACACATCAACACAATATTCTAAAATAATACTGAATACGCCAATGTTTCAAATATACCTATTTATACTATGACTTGGTAATGAGATAAAACTAGAACTTGGCAGTAATAAACAAATATCACAAAGGCATATACTCAAGTAAAGATGTTTATTAACACAAGAGAACAAACTTTAAAGCTTATTTTTCTTTATATCATCCATGAATTTTCCACCTAAGGGAATAATGCATCATCTTGGCTACCAAGAGCTCAAGACACAAGGCCTCGTGATCTACTACCAAAGAGTTAGATCATTGTACATTGTGATCTGCTACCAAAGAGAATGGTCACTTTCCAGCACTATTCTACCAAAGAGAATGGTCACTTTCTAGCATTATGCTACCAAAGAGAATGAGTGGTTTCATATAATGGAATAGGTATATTATATTTGGAGTGTTTAAGACTTTATATATAAAGAATCAAGAAAGGTAGCATACAAGAATAACTATTTTGTCTAATATTATATGCCAAGTATTTTGTGCACATATAAAACAACCATACTAAATAATAGGCCAAGTAAGAGGTAAAGCATACCTTAAAAGAGATATTCCTAATAATCATATATTCCTAAGTCAATTCTATCCTTGGTCAACCATGATTAAGGCAATATCACATTTCACCACAAGGTTCTTATCATCTTAACCCTAGTTGTGTCCATTTTAGGGTTTGACTTAGATCATTAGGATATGTTCTTTATTGCTTGTCTTATCTTATTATATTTACCTTGATGGTCTTAAATTTTATTTATGCTTTGAATTAAGGTTTATTAATTGCTAATATTATTTCATATTATTTTGTGCACATGTAAACCTTATTTCACATCCATTAGTCATATCAGGGTTAAAAATCATGTATTAGGCATCATCATTACATAACATGAATTTTATGCATATCATAATGATCTTAAAATTACATATAAGGTTTCACATATTGACTTGAACTTATACTAAAATTTCTAGGATTTATCTCCCATTATTACTCTTATCCCGTTTTATTTAGAGTTACTAGCCCTAAATGGCTATATGGAGTAAAGTACATCATTTTTTGAAAAAAAACATCATTGTATATGAAATAAGATGGAATATATATCCTATTTTGGAGTAAATGGTGGATTATCATAATTTTGTCTTTGATTTGCTTTTTATTACACTTTATATAGTATTATTCATTTTACTTAATATCTATGATATCAAAGCATCTAAAGGCTGATATTATGGTTTCATGTTGTTCTACTCCTTTTCCTGAGAAATTTGTAGTTTGTTTGAATTTTTTGGATAACCATGCTAGTTACTGTGCATTTGATAAGATAAAAGGAATTTATTGAAATTTTTGAACTTAATTACCTTTATGGGCCTATCAGGAACTACCATGTAGCCCTTGGGGGGGGCTCACACCTCATGTTCTCATGTTGATCTAGTTGATTATCAAACCCTAAACCCAGTTCCCTTCCTTCTAAACTTGGTCTACTCTTCTCATGCACAACACAATATGTCTGTTGAGTCTGCAATAGGGCTCCCATCTTCTATTCTGTGAGTAAACAGCCACTGCTGCGAGGAAGATCTCCTTACGAAGGATTCATGACATTCCTTTCCTCATCATGACCTTCATTCTCCTTTAGAGTCTTTCTCATATCCTTTCGGTATTTCACAACTACTTAGTTTTCTACTTGAGGTGCCTCATCATGAATTCATGGAGCTTGCCTCCATAGGCACCTGCCATGATGACACAAAAGGGGAAAACCCCCTCCAAGGTATGCAACTTCATGCAAAACCTACCATTAGCATCATGAGGCATCCAAAAACATCTTCTAGACTCCAAAATGAAGTCAGAAAGCTCTTTGTACCCACCTCTGTACTCGACCTTTAGCTCTACCAATGTGTGTCTCGTGTTGGGTTTTAGGGGAGGCAGAGAAGGCAGCGGAAACAAAAAAAATTCTCCCCCAAACCCAGCACGAGGAAACGCGTCAACGTCTAATAATAGGAAAGGATGGTTTATGGAATCATACCTTGTCCCGAGGCTTGCTCGGCGACAATACCTCGCGCCTTGCGTGGTCTTCACCTCCAGTCTTGGACGGCGTCTATGCAGCTCCTGGTCGCACCGGGACTGATGACTCCTCCTCCTACCAGACTGTCGGATGACAGTTGTCCTCCTAAGCGGCAGTGTCCTCCCGCCTCTGTAGTAGTCCACACGGACCACCTGGAACTCCACACTCCTTGTCCCACAAGGAAGTGGAAGGAGTCACACCCTCCTGTTGATGTACTAGTCACCAACACACTCTCCTGCCTCCAGTTGCAACTGCAGTTGTCCTTCCCTTGCTGCACCTCCCTTTTTGGGAAGCACTTGCTCGGGCTCTCTCTCGGTTACCAAAACCAGAGACAACGACAACTTGCAGAGCAACTGGTTGCACTGAGTTGTTCTTTAAGAAGCCCCCAATACCCCTATATATATAGGAGGGTCATGGGACAAGGTTCTCCATCCCGGACAATGCGGGACTAAAAGAAGGAGTAGAAGGGTTCGAGATTTTCCACAAAAAAGCAACCGGTTCACAACTTGAAATGATCGGTTCATAGCTGAACCGATCGGTTCGGCCATTGAGCCGATCGGTTGGATTTGAGCCGATCGTTTGGGGCACTCCAACCGATCAGTTGGTGCCCTGAACCGATCGGTTCATGGTCCTAATCCGGCTCAAAAAGACTTTCCTTGTTTCTTTCCCAATTGGTATCGAATACCAATAATATTCCCAATCAAATTGGGCAATTTGAAACCAAAGGAAAATTCTTGCCGACATGACTTTCCCAACTGGTCGGTTGCACCAGTTGAGCCGATCGGTTCAACCCTTGAACTGTTCGTTTCAACCTGGTCATGATCCGATCGGCTGGACACTCCAGCCGACCGGTTCAGGAACCTTAGCCGACCGGTTCAACACTTGAGCCGATCGGTTGGGAACACAGGTTGGGAAAAATCAGTCAATTGCGATTTCAATCAATCCGATATTCCAATCAATGCGTCCAACACCTTGAACCATATGATATTGAGCCATCGACTGATTGAGTGTTTAATTGAACTACTAAACTCCTTTAGTAATCAATCTAAACATTGCTTTGTGGACAAAACTCCTCTTCCAGGTTAAATCCTATGTGTGTGACCCTGCAGGTCCATTTCACGTTGGCAGTGAAAGCCCATAACATTTATGACTTCACAAGCAAAGAGCGGTGCCTAGTCACACATCAGTGCTACCCAAGTGAAAGTAGAAAGTTGGAGAACAACTTTCATCCTACAATCCGTGAATGGTGTTACAGCGAATGTATAATTCCTTTGTCACTGATATCCCGAATGAACTCAAGGCATAGAACAGTCATCCTGTCAATGTTCATTCACTTTCTTGATCTCAGAGTAGATTGAATGAGATATGTATGACATCAATATCACATACTGATTCACACATGCGTGCGCATGCCTATCTCAATCCTACTCATCAAGTGGCCTTGGATATCAAACTCCCTTAGGAGGGACAAATCCCATATCTATCACTCACCCCTCAAAAGCCCCATGTGTCAAAGCCACCCAATCATCACCTTTATAACAACCCATGTTTCAGGACTGCATTTGATGATGTCAAAGTGTGCCCAACGACATGTGTTGAGTGTAGTGATTTCAGGTCTAAGAATCACACTCACCACCATCACTCTGAGTACTGACTGTGACTACCATGTCATGGTTCCATGTGTCAAACTCACGGTGGGTCTGTCTGGTACACTTGTTCTCTAACAAGTACCTATGTGTTTGGTTTGATATCTCTATATTATGACTAATGAGATTCTGTCATCAACCAACACCACAATCTAGTCTTGTGTGTCATTGCTGTCTATCTACCTTCCACAATGACATCCGACTAGGGATATAACAAGAATGTACAAACTCTTAGCATCTGTATGATCTCATCGTTCAGGTCTTTAACCTGAAAGCATACGTCATTGAGTATTGTCATTCTCTAGACATTCAATCTATTCTATCACTATCTCATATGACAGAACCAGAAAGAATTGGAAGCTTGCCTTTGATGTTTATCAAATCAATCTTAATGTATCCCACCAATCATCCCATGATTGTCTCTCAGGGCATACATACCAAAAGACTCCCACTTGCACTGTGAGCCAATCACCCTTGAATCATATTCATTGTGATCTTTCAAACATGTCCCACATGTTACTGTGCTCTAGTGTCAACATAGTGAGTAATGGCAACACCTTGCCAAAGTCAGTTTTAAATTGCATGTCTCTCATCTCTTCATTGTACGTCATACGTATGAGATGGAGTTGCCGTAATATGCGATCTAGTATTCCATTGCTAACCTTTAGCCACATTGCATGATCAAGGATTCCAGACTTGTCATCAATGAGCGGAATATAAGTTCATCTCATGAACTCCCAGATCCATATAATATCCACTGCTATTCTCTAACGCATAGATACTCGGCATTTCCTTTTTAAATGGTTTTATTGGAACACTTCCAATTATCAACAAACTTTCACTTTTATATATCATATATATATTTTGCGATTAATTTTTCTATCCTTTCGGAAGTTCGCATCAATGTAACTCTTTACATTGAACTCTTCCTTATCTCCATAGAACTAGTACTTCACAAGTACTTATCAAGTTCTTATGGTATTGTAGTAACCCTTACTGGAAGTAGACAGACATCCACTCGTCATGTCCCACATACAAGTTATCAGGATGAGCATATCATATTGTCATGTCGTACATATAAGATGATGAATGCATTTTATTCTTGCCATGTCTATACATGCAAGATAATGGGATGATTACATACATGATATATCCATGTCTATCCTTAGTGTTCACATTCTTCATAAGAATTATATACTTGGCCTTGGGATACTAACTCCATATAACATGGACAAGTTTTCTCCCACTGAATCTGTGCATACTGAACCCTTCAGTACAGATTGCCAATGTATGCTTTCTCTTTTTCAGGTTACGATTTTTTCGAGAACTATCTCTATAGATCTCTATTCCTATCATATAGGAAACATCTCTATCTTCCTTAAAATAATTCCCACTTTAGGATTTCCAATCTAGAACATTTCCATTTCACATAAACATGTGGAATGTAAACACGCTCCCACTAAATCACAGATCCCTCTTTATCTTTGATGTATCAGTCAAACCCTTTGACTATATCATCAGAGTAAAGATCCAATTCTGAGTTGCTTGTACTCAATCAATCACATTGATTAGTCCATTGAAACTTATAGACTTCATTTGCATTAGTGGATGCATAAACCTTATAGGTTGTGTCACGTACACATCCTTGTTTTATTCCTCACAGGAATGTGGTTTTAGTATCCATATGCCAAATGTCTTAGTCATTAAGTTGCAACCAACAAGCATCATCCTTCTGAAAATGTTATCCATGTGTCTTAACACTTAAGACTCATTTGCACTCATGGATATCATTTAGGATGTAGTGGTCATAAACCATAACTCAGAATTTGATTCCTCATATTCATCTAGATAGTTGACTCATCACATGAACAACTTATCTCATAGATAATTGAGGTGTATCTGTTAAGGATATAAGAACTCACAACCCTTGTGATTCTTAATGTCCTTTATTAGTGTGGGGTATTCATTTATTAAGAAGAATTCAGTTATTTGATAATCATTCTCTAACTCCTTAGAGTATGATTCCTTCTTGATTTAGACATCACCATGCCTTAATCATGAGTTCACTATGATACACTATCATAATCACTCAAAAGGATCTCAAACATTTGGTCCAAGTATTTCATTCATTGATCTCATCAAGAATTAACACTTTACCAAATTTGTACTTCATCTATGATAATCTTGAACACTTCAAGATACTCATATTGGTATTTCTCTAGACACCATTTGAAGTATTAGCACTCATTCCAATAGGTATGTAAATACATCACATGTATTATACCTAATAGGGTCATCATTCTCTCACTACCATTAGTGAAGATTGATTAATCATGTCCAAGATATTCATGTCTCTTACTGGTTCTCTAACCAAAAGAGTCTAGATTTATCCATCATATGGAAACTAGAAATGAATTTCTCATGATTGATGCTAATTTTATTGCTTGAGTTATCTAATAACTTTTAGGTATCATTTTATCTTATGCATATCAAATACCACAAGATAAACAAGGCATTGCCACAAAGATCATATCTTCAAGATTGAAAACTCAACTTTATTAATTGCCATCATTGTCATACAATATGCAAAATAAAGTGTTTCTATCTTTTGGCAATATATGAAATAGCAGTTCATAAATGTATTACATGCCTTATAGGCTGAAAATAAACTAAAGTACTCTATCTAAGGCAGCAACACTTGCCCCAATTATGAGTGCTTTACACTTTACATCTTGGTATCATATACCTCAAAAAGTGTTACAAGTTTACTTTCATGACACCTTTAAGTAGAGGCTTCAGTCGCCTCCTTCTTCTTTTGTTCTTCCAGATAGAGAGGACAATTCCTTTTCCAATGTCCTGGCTTTTGACAGTGGTGGCAATTTCCTTTCTTGGTCACGCCTCCCTTGGCCTTGAGAGCTGAAGTCGTCTTGGGCTCCTGGCTAGCATCAGAACCTTTCTTAGCTTTTCCCTTGCCCTTGCGGTTGGACTTGCCTTTCTTGCCCATGATCACCATCACAGACTTGGGCTTGTCCTTCTTCATCTGTATCTCGGCTGTCCTCAACATGCCCAACAACTCTGACAGTGGCCTATCAAAGTTGTTCATGTTGTAGTTCATCACAAACTGACTGTAAGATTCTGGAAATGATTGTAGTATCATGTCAGTAGCCAACTCTTGGCTCAGTGGAAATCCCAGTCTTTGCAGGTTCTCCACATACCCAATCATCTTAAGTGTGTGAGGACCAACTGGATCTCCTTCTGTCATGACGCACTTGAACAGCGCCCTAGAAACATTGTATCTCTCTTGTCGTGCCTGATCTTCATACATGTTCCTGAGATGCTGAATCATCTCTATGACACCCATGTTCTCATGGTGTCTCTGCAACTCATGGTTCATGGAACATAACATCAAGCACTTTGCATCAATGGCATCATCAGCATGCTTCTTGTAAGCATCCCTTTCTGCCTTTAGTGCATTAGGAGCGCGTTCCTCTGGAATTGGAGTATCCAGGACATAGAGCTTACGCTCTTGAGTGAGAACGATTCTCAATGTCCGATACCAGTCGTGGAAGTTTGTTCCATTTAGTTTTTCCTTGTCAAGGACTGATCGCAAAGGAAAGTTGTTGTTGTTTGTTCCCATTTGAACTACAAAAGGAAATATGCAATTTTAGTCCAAAACTCTTTTGACTTGTTTGATTGATTTGAAAGGTGACGATAAAATTAGGCCTTTAATTAATTATCGCTCCCACTATTTTACTTCAAATTGATAGCCCTCACCATCAATTCGGAAGATTGCAACATACAACCTTCTAGTGGGCAAGATCCTGAAATCCTCTAAGTCATGAGTCAGCTAGGGCTGATCGCCCACAACTTAGATCTCTCAGGTAGGCAACTCTTGCCAATTGCATCATATGCAACTCTTGATAAGATGTCATATACAACTCTTTGCAATGATCATCTCCATGCCTCAAGGTACTAGATCTCATCTAGATCACCTTGTTAAGTCCGACCCAAAGCAAACACGATGAATATGCACCCTGCTAGGGCAGACCCACACATTCATCCTTCATGCTTCCACGAGATAGACGGTGCACCACGCTATGGCGTGCCCACACTTGGACGATCAAGCTTTTCACGTGTGTCGCATTTGGAAGGCATCTAAAACTTAATATTTTAATGAGGGATTTGGTTTTTATATACATATACATATCCAATCACCACAATACATAGTATGTATCATATACATGCTATATCCCACAGAAAACATGCACAAACGATAAAAAGCAATGATTATGGCCATCCTAATGTGATTCCTCGAGCCAAGAGGAATCACGGTCATCTAGGTCAGCATCACATGCAACCTGTACCAGATGAACATCTATGTCTTGCCATCCGAGTTGATCAACTCATCTCATGAATGATCTGTACTCTCCAGCCGGTCGTCTGGGTGCCACCAGCCGATCGGTTGGCTCCTCCAACTGATCGGTTCGCCTGGTCGTCGTGCATCTCGTCATGTCCGCCACCCGCTCGTCTCGCTCCTCAAACTGGTCATCAACCGATCGGTTCACTCCTTGAACCGACCGTCTGGAATGTCAACCGATCGGTTCACGCATTGAACCGATCGTTTCATCTGTCGTCTTGATGTCCGCCGGTCTTCGACATAACAGGAAATAAAAATCTATCCTATTTATTACATTGCTTTAAAAAGGAAACCTCGAGTTACATTCGGGGGGAGCAAAGGCAGGAAAGAATCTCGAATTATTTCAAGTTACATTAGGAATAAGAGAGGGAAGATCGGTGCGCAGACCGAGATGCAAGCAACCACAAAAAACCACACACAGATAGGGGTTTATAGGCCATAATCATGCTACACACATCCACCACAAAAATCATTTAAGGGTGACGCATATCGAGTGCATTAATAATACATATCATATATGTAATTTGGGATTTGTGGATTTAGGATTGGACATGCATAAAGCCAATATTATTCGCATCGTATGTAATAAATAAAGGCGACAAACCAAAATTGATCATATCAATATTCCTAAAATATAAAGCAGTTGATGTGGCTCTGATACCACTGTTGGGTTTTAGGGGAGGCAGAGAAGGCAGCGGAAACAAAAAAATTTCTCCCCCAAACCCAGCACGAGGAAACACGTCAACGTCTATATAATAGGAAAGGATGGTTTGTGGAATCATACCTTGTCCCGAGGCTTGCTCGGCGACAATACCTCACGCCTTGTGCAGCTCCTGGTCACACCGGGACTGACGAATCCTCCTCCTACCAGACTGTCGGATGACAGTTGTCCTCCTAAACGACAGTGTCCTCCCACCTCTGTAGTAGTCCACATGGACCACCTAGAACTCCACACTCCTTGTCCCACAAGGAAGTGGAAGGAGTCGCACCCTCCTGTTGACGTACTAGTCACCAACACACTCTCCTGCCTCCAGTTGCAACTCCAGTTGTCCTTCCCTTGTTGCACCTCCCTTTTTGGGAAGCACTTGCTCGGGCTCTCTCTCGGTTACCAAAACTAGAGAGAATGACAACTTGCAGAGCAACTGGTTGCACTGAGTTTCTCTTTGAGAAGCCCCCAATACCCCTATATATATAGGAGGGTCATGGGACAGGGTTCTCCATCACGGGCAATGCGGGACTAAAAGCAGGAGTAGAACAGTTCGAGATTTTCCACAAAAAAGCAACCAGTTCGCAACTTGAAATGATCGGTTCATAGCTGAACTGATCAGTTCGGCCATTGAGCCGATCGGTTGGATCTGAGCTGACCGTTTGGGGCACTCCAACCGATCGGTTGGTGCCCTGAACCGATCAGTTCATGGTCCTAATCTGGCTCAAAAAGACTTTCCTTGTTTCTTTCCCAATTGGTATCGAATACCAATAATATTCCCAATCAAATTGGGCAATTTGAAACCAAAGGAAAATTCTTGCCGACATGACTTTCCCAACTGGTCGGTTGCACCAGTTGAGCTGATCGGTTCAACCCTTGAACTGGTCATTTCAACCTGGTCATGAGGCGATCGGTTGGACACTCCAGCCGACCAGTTCAGGAACCTCAGCCGACCGGTTCAACACTTGAGCCGATCGGTTGGGAACACAGGTTGGGCAAAATCAGTCAATTGCAATTTCAATCAATCTGATATTCCAATCAATGCGTCCAACACCTTGAACCATATGATATTGAGCCATCGACTGATTGAGTGTTTAATTGAACTACGAAACTCCTTTAGTAATCAATCTAAACATTGCTTTGTGGACAAAACTCCTCTTCCAGGTTAAATCCTATGTGTGTGACCCTACAGGTCCATTTCATGTTGGCAGTGAAAGTTCATAACATTTATGACTTCACAAGCAAAGAGCAGTGCCTAGTCACACATCAGTGCTACCCAAGTGAAAGTAGAAAGTTGGAGAACAACTTTCATCCTACAATCCATGAATGGTGTTACAGTGAATGTATAATTCCTTTGTCACTGATATCTCGAATGAACTCAAGTCATCAAATAGTCATCCTGTCAACGTTCATTCACTTTCTTGATCTCAGAGTAGATTGAACAAGATATGTATGACATCAATATCACATACTGATTCACACATGCGTGCGCACGCCTATCTCAATCCTACTCATCAAGTGGCCTTGGATATCAAACTCCCTTAGGAGGGACAAATCCCATATCTATCACTCACCTCTCAAAAGCCCCATGTGTCAAAGCCACCCAATCATCACCTTTATAACAACCCATGTTTCAGGACTGTGTTTGATGATGTCAAAGTGTGTCCAACGACATGTGTTGAGTGTAGTGATTTCAGGTCTAATAATCACACTCACCACCATCACTCTGAGTACTGACTGTGACTACCATGTCATGGTTCCATGTGTCAAACTCACGGTGGGTCTGTCTGGTACACTTGTTCTCTAACAAGTACCTATGTGTTTGATTTGATATCTCTATATCATGACTAATGAGATTCTGTCATCAACCAACACCACAATCTAGTCTTGTGTGTCATTGTTGTCTATCTACCTTCCACAATGACATCCGACTAGGGACATAACAAGAATGTACAAACTCTTAGCATCCGTGTGATCTCATCGTTCAAGTCCTTAACCTGAAAGCATACATCATTGAGTACTGTCATTCTCTAGACATTCAATCTGTTCTATCACTATCTCATATGATTGAACCAGAAAGAATTGGAAGCTTGCCTTTGATGTTTATCAAATCAATCTTAATGTATCCCACCAATCATCCCATGATTGGCTCTCAGGGCATACATACCAACATCTCATTGGCCAACTCTACCATCTCGATAAGGCCTAAAAGTGTGCAGGATCAACCCCTATGATCCCCAACTACATTTTTTCATATATCGATCCCTCTTGAGGCCTCCATTTTCCCTTAGTCTTCTCACCTTTTCTGGTCTATGCATGATAATGGAGAAGTGGAAGAAAGTTGAAGTATGCTCTCCCTCGTCTTTTACTCATTAACCACAAAATTAGGGGTCAGGCTTATTATCTCAATGATATGAGTTTAAACCTTAGGTTTGTTTGCCTTCATACCCCAATGATCCATGAAAACCAAGACATTGTGGTTGTTGTGTGCTATTAGGGCACTAACAACATGGTTGAAGATGCAATTGTATCCCTTAGCTGCTCATGAACGGTTGAGATAGAGTCAGGATAAGAGTGAATCCATGACTCCTTTTATGACTACCTACAACCACTAGAGCAGGGGTCTAGGGTTCACAAGAGGTGACACATCCCATCACATAGAAAGGGGTGTGTGACACATGATTGATCATCAAATTAGCCCAATAATACCATTAACTTTGGTCTGAGAAATCACCAAAAATACTAATTATTTCACCACATTCCAACCTAGACATCTCCTTATAGGAACCTCCAATGTTCATGAAAATTTAATCATATTTTTACCATACTTCAGGTTACAATCTATTCAAATTTGAAACCAAAGCTCAATGGTTTGACCTCTCAATTAAATATATCAAAAAGGTATAGACTCAATGTTATTTACCATGAAGTTCATTGAAATCGTTCTCCAAACATAATCAAAATGCTTAGAATTCTTAATTTAAACAAAATACAAAGATCCATTTATCTCATTAGATATCCAAATATTCCAAAAGTTCACTCCATTACACTTTACATAGGAGATCTCAAGTTGTGATCATTCAAGAGAGGGATCATTGACTAAAGAAGCATCAATGATCAGAATCCTCATGTGATGATGTACACAAACACCCTCACACTAGTTTAGAGGGTGTTCGAAGGAGGAAATTTTGAGATTCTAAAAAATAAACAATTAAAAGGATGAATCAAGATGAAGTGGTTCATAGATATTGATGCCTTCTCAAGAATCTAAGATATTTCAACATCGCAAAATGATGACATAAGCATGCAAAAGCCTGAGAAACTGGGCCAACATGGACATGGCCAATAGGAAAATGATTGTACAAGGGAGGAATGGGTCCTAGTGGTTTACCTCAGGAGTCAATCACTTGGGTTTGGGGAAGCTCTAGGTAGTCCTTGAGATCCTTTTTGTCTAGTCATCGTGAGCCTCACTTGACCAGATACCTACTGTGATGAGCCTACACACAAGCATGATGACCCTTTGTTGGGGGATGAATCAAGTGAAATGAAGTGATGGACAAGGCTAGAATCAAGTTTGTGAGGGTCTAGTGGCCATTCTGGTTTATAGAATTGGGTGTTTATGTTGAGCTTGGTGAGAACACTACTACGGTGAAGGAGGTGGATGATGAAGTGAGTCAGGGAGCCTCATAGGTGCCAAAATCAAACTGAGATGAGAGGGGTGTCTTAGATTCTATCTTGAATGTTTGTAAATTCCCATGATGCAATAGGTGCCACTCTAAGGCCTTATGCAACAAGAGAACATGAAGCACACTGTGGAGGAAAAGTGGGTATCTCCAATATGGTGAATTTTTGGGTTTGTTATGGGGCTTAAAAGGATAGCAAGGATCTATCGATCAAGATGAGGGAAAATCATTTTCTAAACACTTGAGTAGACTACAAGATATTCATGATTGACCAATAAGAGAAGTATTCTTTGATAAGAGCAAAGGCTGAAAAAAATGGATCAATGGCTTACATGAATCTTGTTCAACCCACACCCAAAAGAACATAAAGTCAAAAAATCTTATTTCTCATCAACTATTATGTTGTGAAAATTAAATACCTATTCAAATAACATCCAAATAAATCCAATTTTTTCTTACATGCATATAATTGAAGTCCATAATATTTCCACGACATTACTTTTCCCATTAGGATTTTGGGATATATTTTTCCTTTAAATGATATTTTACTTCAATATTAAATATGTACCTATTTGAATATAATTAGATAATGAAAATTTGTGTAGTAACACTTTTCCATGTTTACTCTTATTAGAATAACTTTTAATGCATTCTAGTTATCCTAATTAAATCAAATGACCTCTTAGCTACTTTGTCACTAAGAAGGGTGAATATTGATTAAAAAAAATGTACCTGAATAATAAGGATGCTACAATTCTACCCATCTTGAATGGAATTCCATCCTCTAAATTTTATGTACTACCCACCTTAGAATTTTACTTATTTCTTGTTGGTGATAATCGACCACCATAAAGAATATAATTTTGTACTTAATAGGTCTAAACTATGCATGTCATAAAATAATTCTATCTAATTGATACAACTAGGATTAGGTTGTACCTTCTATTATTTGGCTCTAATATACCTCTTGTGTGTCTAAAAAATACTCTTAGTTGATGCTTCTCTCTCTTAATGTTTTGGTCTTGCTTCTACTTCTTTGGACAATTGAAAATGAAGTGACCTTACTTGCCACATAGCTACCATACTAGATGTTGAAACGTGCATTCCACACCATGGGGCTTGTTACACTTGGGGCAGACCTGGCCAAGTGCTCCCTGAGCTCCTCCATATGGGTATATTCTCTGATAGGATGCTCATTCATGGACCTTTCTCTTGTTATTTTGTCCACTATTCTGACCCTTGTGACAACAGTACCTCCCAAATCCTCCATTCTTCCAGTGTCTCCCTACATGGTCCTCCAACTCTAGGGCAACCTCTGGTGCTTGTTCCACTATCTAGATGTCACGTCCTACCAAAGTGTAGCCAAGGTCAAGTTTTAGACCATGCATCAATTTATTTCATAGATGCATGTTTTCTAACTTAGGTATGTATATATGCTTCATATGGAACTTCACCACATATTGGCTGACAAAAGCATCAAAATGCTTTAGGAACTAGAGATCAACCTCTTTCTTATTGACCATATCCTTAGAGATGTAGCAGTTTTAGAAGGCGGTGGTGAACTCATCCCAGTTGAATGGCTCAACATTGGGTCCTTGGGTGTTTTTGAAGCTCTCCCACAAGGTGCAGGGTGCACTCTTTAGCAGGTGCGTCCTGAAGTGGATCTTGGAATGATCATGGCATCCAAGATCACAAAAGCAATGTTCAACATTCAAAAAACACTCCTCAAGACGAGTCACTATGTCTACCTTGGTTTCACGAAAGATGGTCACTAGCTTGAAATTCATGAAATATACTAGGGCCAACTCTCAGTTTGTCAGATGTTGGGGCCCTCTATCTAGACTGCTTAGGGAATCAATGAGAGTTTTGAAAAGTGAGTCAAGGGGGACATTGGAGTTACCATTAGGGATAGCCCAGAGATATCATGCCCACTCCCCTAGCTGTTGATGATTTCCTTGCCATCTACATGTTCCTTGGCCTTATTAGACCTCATTTTAGGATCCATCTGTTGAAAAAGATATCCATGATAATTAATCAATGGATAATAATAAGGAATAGTTATTTAAATTCTCTAATACCATATTGACACCTTCCGATTTATTCAACTAAAAAAATATGTGTGACAGCACCAACACACATAATAATTAAATCGTGGGCAAATGACACATATGAAAGAGAGTAGCATGCAAAATAACCATAGTAGCCCGAATAAAAGAAAACTTCAACATAACTAAAGAGTTTGGGTGGAAAAAATCTCTATACTACAACTGGAAATGAAAGAACTACTAAATCCCTAATCTTGAAGGACCCCCTTAGAAGATATCCCACTAGTGAAAGATATCCTCAAATTCTACAAGCTGCAACTCCTTGATATACTACTCATCAAAATGGTGCTCAAAACCTGTAGACATCATGTCCCTATCCAGACACATGGAAAAGATCATGGTTATAGTAACTGGAAGTGAATTATATAACATGAACGAAATAATTACATTAGGAAAACTTGACATCTACTACTATAATAAATATCTTTTAATTGAATCTTTTATCTTTATGTGGCCACCATTATATAATAAGTCCTCTTCTATGACATGATGTGTGATTTCTGGCATGAACAACCTTCTATTGCATTATGTAACTTCTCTTCGTGCAACACACCTTTTTGGTATTATATGACGTATAAGGTACGAAGTTCCATTGATTCTATGTACATCCATATTTCTTTTCTAAGAGAACTTATCACATAGATTTGTATCTATTTCTATTTTTGGTTCTATTTCTAATTCTTGGACAAATTCTGATATTCTATTTTCTATTCTGATATATTTCACAACATTCTAGATCTATGCAATAATAATGAAGTAAACATATGTCAATAATTTCTAGATTCTAGTAGTTCTGTTCATGGCATGAATAAGTGTTGACTAGCATTTTACAATGAAATACAATAATTTTAGTAGAAAAATCTGAATTCTTAAAGTTTGTGGCATACAATAGAAGATTACTGAAAATTGACAATGCTCACGCTAAACATATCACATTTTGTGTACTAGAAAATTTAATATAGTTAACTACTACATTATAAGGGATATTCTCGATAGAATGATGTAGACCAAAGGTCTAAATATGATAAAGGTATTAGAATTCAAAGGACATGAAACACTTACATGCCGTAAACCAAGTCCTATCAACAAATTATTGCTTCTAGACCTGAATATAACTTTCTTCTAAAAAAATCAAAGGTTTTATTAGATCACATATTTTTGTGTAGGACAATATCCTTAGGGTTGTTAGGGTGTGATTTGGATTATTGTCTTTTGATCACACACACACACTCATATATATATATATATATATATATATATATATATATATATATATATATATATATATATATATATATATATATATATATATATATATATATATATATATTCCAATGTGTATTAAGGTTGGGCCATCTATAGTCATTTCATTTTAGTGAATAATATTATGGGTTCTTTATTATTTAAACAGTCAAAATAACATTAGGTTCTTATCTTAATATTGTGATGGTTTTAAGTGGGTTTATTTTTGTTATTGGTCTCAGTCTCATTGTATATGTATTATTGATATGTTTTAATACATAATTACCATAGATTTAGGATTGTACATAAGTAATTAATATTTTGCATTATCATTATATTTAGTGACTACTTATCCATCAATTAAGTTGATTATGATTACTGATTTGGGTGGTAAGTCAGATAAATAGATTCCCAAATCATTAGAAAGGTCTAGGAAGTATTAGTTCCTTAATCCAAGTCTTATTAGTGTAATTATTATGCAAAAACCCATATGTCAGATTATAATATCAAGGTGAAATGAGGATTTCATTGGGATCAATATTTTTTTTGAAGCTAGGGTTAAATTATGGTAATGTTCTAACCACCTAGTTATTTGTTAGGATTCTTTAAAGTTATGATACTAGAAAAACATTGGTCAGATAATTAAATGAAAGAAAAAAATAAACAAGCAAGATAGACACACATGAGGCTTGTTCCTCATCTAAAATCAACTGGGTGAAAACATCATAATGTCCTTGTATGGAGGAAGCCAACCCAAAACCCAGTGAGGGTAGCAAATGTAGAGTTGGATGGCTTGAAGATTTCTCAAGCAAAAACTCAGGACAAACGAGATCTCAAGTTGTGAGTTTTAGGAGAGGGATCATTAGCCTAAAAACATCAAGGATCATATTTCTCATTCTAAGAGGTATACAAAGACCCCTCATAGAAGGCCAAACAATGTCTAGAGGAGGTGGTTCTGCCTTGTTGGAAAGCCAACAATAAAATGGATGAATCAAGATGAAGATGTTCAAATAGATTCATGCAATCACAAGCCTCTAAGATGTTTAGGCTGTGAGAATGAAGGTCCAGAGTAAGAAAACACTTGAAAACCTAGGCCAAAAACAACCGACCATCAGGTAGATAAATGTACATAGAAGGAATGGGTCCTACTGGTTTACCTTAGGATTCAATCAACTGGGGGTTGTGGAAGCTACTACTAGTTCTCATGAGACTTTTTGTCTAGTTCTAGCGAGCCTAGAATGAAGAAATCTCTATGAAGGTGAGGCTCCACATAGCTTTGATAATATTTTGTCTATGGATGACTATAGTGAAAAATAATGTTGCAGAGGTCGGAGTCAAGTTTGTTTGGGTCTAGCATTCATTTTGGTTTAGAGTTTTTGGTAGTGATGTTTTGATTGGTGAGAAAAGTGCCATTGTGACAAAGGTAAAAGATGGAGTGAGTCAGGGAGACTTGGAGGTGGGAGAGGAAAATTTAGTTGGGAGGGGTGTCTAAGATTCTTTCCTTGATCTTTCCCAATTTCCATGAGGCAATAGCATACTCCAATGTCTTCTGTGATTAGTGCATGAGAATTATGCCATGGTGGAAAAATGTGTATCTCCAGTATGGTGAATCTTAGATTTTACTCCAGGGCTTAAAAGGAGGGCAAGTCTCGTTGTATCACGATGGGAAAAACCCTATCCAAAATGTTTAAGTGGACTATGGGATATTCATGATTGATTTGGAAAAGAAGTGTGGCATGATAAGAGTGGAGGCCAAAGAGAATGAATTGATGGTTGATATGAATCCTATTCAACTCCTATCCAAAACTAAAGGCCTATACAAAACCCAAAGCAATAGAAACTTCAAAAATACTATTTCTTATCCATATTTGCTATTATATTGTGAAAATTAACTATGTATTCAAATGGTCTCCAAATAAACCAATACTTTACCATATGAGTATTTTGAAGCCTATAATATTCTCATGGCATTAGTTGTTGTGTTAGGGTTTTGGGATAAATCATTTGAATAAAATGAAATTTTATTTAGATATTACATATGTAGTTATTCAAACATAATTAGATCATTAAAATTTGTGTACTAACACCTTTACACATGTATTCTTGTTAAGAAAAACTTTCGTGCATTCTAATTATGCTAACTAATATAAATGACCTCTTACCAACTTTGTGACTATGAAGCATGTATATTTAGTAATAAAAGAAAGTACCTCAATAATGTGGATGCTACATGTACAATAGGAAAGATATGAGAAAATGATGCACTACTAGAATATTTATGTATTAGGATAAATTAAAAAATCCCAAGAATGTAGGCACTATGATTTATAAAATGAAAATCCCAAAATTGAAACACTCATACATGTGGGTTAGCGGAACCATATTGAGAGGAAGAAATTTTAGACAAGTACTATGATATGTGCAAGGTAGCTATTTCATATGCTTGCTAAATTTTCATATGACCACACATAATATCTTTTACTGGTATGGCAATTATCAATTTTAGTGGAGTTCTATTATGTAATATCTTCATCATGGGAAGGAAAAAAATTTCTTGCTACCTTCTACATGATATCATCTTCAATAGGAGTGTATTCATATTTGTTTATTATTTTTCATGGTGAGTGTTGAGCAAGTCAATAAATGTAATACAACCTGTAGCAGTGTCTTGTTGGACAATGATGTTGAATGCTAGTGTTTCTTGCTAATACAGTACTCTCAGTCATTGAAGATGGAGCTTGCATAGAGGTATGCATCTTCAGACTCGACAACCTTGATCTTATAGGCCTTGTATGATGGGAAATGAGATAATTCCATGATGTGACAATAGGCAAACATTTAGTCAGACATAGAAAATTTTTCTGTGAGAGAAATGTACACAAGGAGGGATTCCAATCATAAGAACATGCTCATGACATTGGAGGAAACACTCAAGCCATGGAGAGGTTGTTATGGATGCAACTCCATGGTGGTAACACAACATATACTCACAAATAGCTTAAGTGACTTGGAATAGTGGAAATATATGAAACTTCATCAAAGATAGAAGCAATTCCATTTTGGGGGGTCCAAGACCCATTCTCCATGAGAAGAATAAAAATTTTCCTTATCCACCCTTTCATTTAGGAGAGAAGCACGACCAAGTATGAGAAAATGTATAAACACTAATGAATTCTACTTTGCTCTGCCTGGTCGACAATGAGGACAATGTTGAATAGAACGTCGATGAGGATGGATGAAGTTGTGACCTCATTGCTATCTGCTAATATACACAAAATCTTTGCTAGAGGGAATAATGAATGACATGTCATAATGAAGATCTTGGTGTGTATGTGGGGAGATCCAGTGTACATTGATCTTGGTGTTGTTGCAAAACATGAGAAGGAGATGGCTGATATGAAAGAAATGTAGGAGATGATCATGGAAGTCGAGATGATGTCTAGCGGGTGGAAAAGCTAAGAGGTGACAATGCCTTCCTACAAGTGAATTCTCTATTTATTTTCTTTACGGTTCATGTGAAAAATAAGGTGGAGGCTAATGAGACACTTTTTAGATATAAATCTACTCCTATATTTAGGATAGGGGAACACTTACATGTGGACTCAAACCATCACGGAAAAATTATACTTGGGCCCATATTCATAATTAACAAATAAATCTAACCATGTAAATGTATGATATCCCATTTTTGGGAAGAATCATAGTTATATTTATTTGTTCAGATATAGTGAGGGCATGTGATGTTATATTTCATTGATTTCACATACTCCCACATTGAGGAGTTTGATGTATAACATCGTTGACCCTAGTTCCACCCCTCTTCACTATTTTTGTTGGGGTTCAATCCTGAGTACTCAGTATGCAAAACCCAATTTTAGTAGGTCTTTGGAAATTTTACCTCTATGATGTTTCCTTGCACATATTGAGGTAGAATAACCTGAGCAGTACAAGTAAACCCTATAATCTTGAGATGTGCAATTTGGACTGGTTTTACTTAGATCTAGAATGGTGGGTGCAATCAAAGCAGATGGCGCATAAGTAGAATTTGGTAATCAATAGATTATATTCATATGAGTATTATAGATTCTTTATTTGTTGTTAACCTTTTATATAGTTGTATTTATATTTGATTTGTTAAAATCTAGTTTAATTATTCTAGAAATTTAGTTATGTATAAGTTGATAAATGTTTTCTATTTAAGTTAATTTTGATCACTAATTATGTTGATTCTTAAATGAAGGATATTCCTATATCTATGTGGGTTTTGCGTTACCCATTGGGACTTTTGTCTAAAGTAAGTAATATCACATGTTTATACATTCTCAACATTAGTCGAGATACCTCTAAGATGAATCTCAGTAGCAATGTATAAAACATTAGGTAGGGACATCCTCTTATAAGGAGAAGTACTAGTTGTACTAGTAGTAGTAGCAAAAGTGTCATCCAAGTTTACTTGGGTCTAGAGTTTTTTGGTTGTTTTGGAGTTTGGTGTAGTACTCAACAATATTTATTAGATGGATAATTTCCTAATGTGTTATGTTTACTTATTCATTGTAATATGAACTACTTATTGTATATATAATCTGACTAGGTGTAATACTAGATATATGCACATACTATTGTATGTTAGTTTAGAGGTTGAAATACTCATGGTCTTTATGTTGATATCTGATTATTTGTTCTATTATCAAGTGGGGTTATCTTCAAATTAAAGGGAAAACTAATAATGTCTCTCATAATAAGTTATGGATGGTTTTGGATGAATCAAATGTCATAGAAATTTTATACTATTTTTGTGTGATCTCCATACCCAGATTCTGTTTACTCATCTTGGATTTTGGGTCCATAAATTATGGTATTGGATCTTAGGTTTGCATTTTAGTCTATAGGGACATTTGGAAATCATGTCAGACTTTATTCCTTTTGTTATCTGCCTAAATAATTATTTCTTTTTTTCTTATTAATTTGGTAGACATAGACAGTAGGACCAAGGTGAGATAAATTATGTGTCATCAACTACTCAGTGGAAACAGACTGCAAACTAGAGACTGACACCTGCAACCACAATTCTAGATATGGATCAAATACAATCACCACTACCTTGATAAATGTTCATTGGTCAGTTTCATCCAAACATGCAAGAAATGTTTGGACATCTAATGTCAAATTGTGTGCAAGTGACAAATAGACTACCTATGTAAGGCCCCTAAACTTACTTAATGCGTTGAATAAGCTTAATTATCATAATTGAATTCTTATAACCCTAATGTAACCTTATTATATGCTTTGAAATCATAATACAAGCTTAAGTTTCAAATTTAGTCCAATTTGGGCACTGTTTGAGCAAGTTATGCAATTTTATACACATTTTGGAGTTTTCTATAATTTACCCAATTGAGAGGTTTTCTTTGCAATTTATCACTTGCATTAGGTTTATTTTATATTATCTCATCATTATTAATCTTTTTGATCCATGGGGTGCCTATTTAAACCTTGGTTTGAAGGTGTTTTGCTCAAGGGTATTTTACGATTTACCCCTTCATGGATGAGCTACCTTTAGTAGCTATTAACTAATGAATTATTTTTTTTTCTTGGAAATTTAATAAAAAAGGGATCATAATGTCTCTATGGAAGGTGGTGGAGGTACTTGTGTGTGTGTTCTTGTATATTCTTAATAGTTTAAGGCCATGGACACTTGGAAAGATACTAGAACTTCAACCTTTTCTTTTTCTTTATCTTAAAGTTTCATATACTTATCCCTAAGCACCCAAACGAGCCATTTTCTCTCCACCACTTCCCTCCTTCTGTGAACCTCGTTCTCACACTGTGCTGCTGTGAATTTTCTGTCCAAGGAAGAAGAAAGAGGGAATCTTCTTGGAAAAAGAATCTAGGGTTGCAATTGACTTTCTTTTAGGGTTTGAAAAGCTTCCTTCTAGTGATCTTAACCTAAAAGAGTAAGAATCCCCATATTTCCTCCATTTATTTCTTTTTTATCCTTCCTCCTACATTTCTCTAGGTCAGAACCTTGTTGTTCCATGGTAGAAATTTCTCTAAAGCTCTAAAACCCTGCCTTTCTTGCTCCTTATGCTTAGGGTTTGCTCATTTGATGAAGAAAGGTGCTAGATGGACGAGTTCACATCTTATGATTAGATTTCCTACCCTACTTGCTCATTTTTTCTTCTATTTGTGAGTTTATCTTCTGATTAGAGGCAAGTTTTGTAACTTGCTCCACATTTATTGCTTACCATAAGCTTTCTAGCTCATGTTCTTGCTTGAAAATGATGATCCATGCACTAAAAAGCTATGCTTGACTTGATTTTCGATTTTTATAATATTTGCTATTCTGATTTCAGTTCTTATATGAACCTGTGATCATGTGTATGTTATTCCTAAGGTATAATATGACTTGAATCATGTTGGTTTGACAACCTATGGTGCTAAGCACCTATCAACCAATGGTCAATTTTAGGGTTTTAAGTTGATTTCTTCTATAAACCCATGACACGCTGATGGTACCATTGCAACAACCCTATGGTGTTGTCTTCATGACAACGATGGTTGGGATCAAAGGTGTCAGATTATGGTGAAAACCTATGGTCACCCCCATAGGTCAGGTTTTGGATCAATTAGAAGTTTAATGATCAACCATTAAGTACCCTATTGATGTTATCTATCAATGATGACATTAGCTTAATATTTGATGCTGATTAATGAATATAGTGTTGATCTAACAGCCTATGGTGACTTAGTGGTCACTATTGAAGGTGGATTAGGTCTCCAAAACCTATGGTGAGTTAATCATATAGTTGAAACATCAATTAAGCCTTAGACCAATTGTTTCTTGGGTCACTTGATGTAATGGTCGGACTTATACTGTAATTGATGGTTTTAACATATGAACTTGGCCCAATGGTCAAGATATAATGTTTATTCCTCCAATAAAGTGGAATTATGGATAATGTAATCTATTGGTACTAATAATGTGATTTAGATGGTTTCCTTTAAATGATCAACTTAAGGAGCTTACTTGCTGACGATGGATGGCTTGTTTTAAATGAACCGTCGATTGTGGGTTTTACCCTACTCTCAACAGAACCCTTATTGTTGTTAACCAAAGGATTTCTAGGGTTAAATGGTGACTTTTATAGATCACAACTCAATAACATCATATATGAGTCATTCAAGGTGTTTATCTCAACAAATCCCTTATTGTTGTTAACCAAAGGATGTCTAGGGTTAAATGGTGAATTTTATATATCACAACTCAATAACATCATAGATGATTCATTCAAGGTGTTTACTTATATAAACAACCAATGGTCTTGCCTTTTAAACATCCAATGGTTCTGGGTGACATTGTGGTATGGTGATATGGGTTGAATGATGATGGAACAAATGGAGGGTTACCCTTAGTAAGGTAGTTGTACCCATTCACTCATATGAATAGAAGGGATGATACACATATTGTGTTGATATGTAACCATAATGAGCTATAGCTTGTTATACCTAGATTTAATATAACTAAATGATGGTAATTCAGTATGAATAGTCCTTGAATGACTAATACAATCATGGAGTACTCTATTACTATTGTTCAAACCCTAGTATGCTATAACCTGATGGTTACACCTTGATTTATGTGTGGGTTCATACTTGGTAATAGTATGGAATGTGGTGGTGATGCTTCACCTTATGCATCCATGATCCAATGGGAATGTCGTGAGTTAGGGTTTGGGTATAAGTTCTGATTAACACTAATATAATTTATCTTGTTGAACCTAACTCTAATTCAAATAAATAAAGATGAATACTCATGTTTAACCTTCTTATATGATGGAATGATGGTGGAATAACCTCCTTAATATGATCATAACCTTAATATGCTAATTGGTAGTTATCATAGCCACATGGTTGATACTTTCTTATGCTTAACATGTGCATTATGAATATGATGAGGGATAATTATATCTAGATTCCTTGCATGTTGATGTAATAAAAGAATGTTCTTAATGTTAATATAACCCTGCTATGATTGTTTATGAATATCTCCTAGCCCATTAATGAAATATTGTGCTGATCTGGTGTATTATATGTAAGTGATGTTGTTGAGCCTTGTTATAAGGCACACAAAGATAATGATGATCTTGCAGGTAATAGTATGATGGTCTTAATGACCATTGGGCATGGTTGAGCCCTGAATGATTTAATCCTCTTGTGTTGATAAGGGTTGATACCCTATGATACTATGAAAAGGATTTATATCCTTTGATAGTATGATGGTCTTAATGACCTTTGGGCATGGTTGAGCCCTCAATGAGGTGTAATCCTCTTGTGTTGATAAGGGTTGATACCCTATGATATTATCAAAAGGATTTATATCTTGTGACAATATGATGACTAGTGTAGTCTCATGAATGACAAGTGAATAGTACCATGTGATGATGAGATGAGAAATTGTGTTTTACACATTTTATAACTTTTGAAGTTGTGATACTTATATTCTTGCTAGATGTGAATTAGGGTTTGTATGTCCATTTATTTGATGCAGCCTTAATTCACCCAATTGGATATAACTAATCAAATGCAACTCTAATCATGTAGTGCCCTGTGACATAGAGCCATCTTCAGTGTCAGAACTTGGTGGATGGTGAAATGAGTATTCCTAAGGGAAACTCAGAGTGCATACTATTGAGTATGTAGGAGTGGCAAGTTGAGGATATATCCTTATCATCCACAATGCAGGTTGTGGAGGATGGCTATGGTCATGCCTCATACATTTGATGTGATTGAGGATAACTGCGGTTGTATCTTGGATTAGAGGGTTTTGCATACCTTGGTTTCTAGTGTCGTGACCTATACCAAGGGCGGAGTAGTGGTTAGTAGCTTGACTATATGTCATTGTGGTGGCAGATTTGAGTGATATGTCACTGCCTTTTTACTCGAACTGACCAAGGGGAAGAGATCATAGGATACTGACATTCCTATATCTTGTACGGAACGAAATTGCCCTTCGCAGGGGTCAGTTGGATTTTGGATGATACGATTCAAATTCCCCAGGGCATAATAAAAGATGTAAGATATCCGTGTAGCATATATGTTTAGGGTGATACACAATGCTTCATATTGGATGATAACCCTTGTTTGCTTTCTTTTCACTAAGATCATGTATAGTACAATAAGAGATAATAGATATGCTTATGTTGTAGTTATGCTCATGTTGTAAACATGCTTATGTTGTCAAATATACTGACACAGATGGTTAAGATGTTGCTGCTATCTATGTTTGATATTGCTAGACATGCCTATGTAATTAGAAATGCTTAAACTTCTAATCATGCCTATGTAGTTCATTGTATTATGATGTTAGTTCTACTTATGATATAGATCTATTCCCTCTATTTGAGATGCCAATATTGATAGCCATGTTATGTTACTAGACATATTCATGATGTCAGGGATGCTTATGCTACTATATTGCTTGTGTTGTTAGCAATGAATATGATGATAGTTAGATTAATGATAATGATTGTTATTAGATGCAATTTGATGATATTTGAGTAGATATCTATCCAAAGAAATGGATTTATTTGTTATCTATATATGCTTTGATGATCATACTTGTTGCTAAGATTAATTTCTTAATCTGTTTAGCATACTTGAACTGTTCAATTGATTATTAAATACTCAACTACTTAGTTATCTACTATTTAAAAATGTTGGAATCAATAAATATTTTGGAGGTTATATATCTTGCTGGGACATGGGTCTCACCCTTGTGGTTCGCAACATTTTTTTTAGGTAATCGGAAGTGACAAAAACAAACATGTGGTAGCAAAGAGGAGCTATAGTAATGAATCTTTGAGAAATTTGATTATATGTCTAGTGTGTCCTAGAGTCATCCCTGTACCCTCAGGTCCTGGTAGGAAAAGTTTGTATATGGTGTTTCAAATGAATCAGAATTTTGTTAGCATGTTAAATTATGTTGTTTGACATACACAAATATTGTTCTCCTGTGTATATATGTTGTGGCTAAGGAGTCTAGAACATTTTTTATCAAATTCTTGGCATAGTATGGATATAAGAAAGATGTTGGGCTCCTATGCAAATGTTTCTGAGTAGGTGCTGACATTGAAATTGGTTTTAGTTTACCCATATTTTTGGGTATGTGGTTAATTGGTGATTTATTGTGTTTATGGTTTGAGTAATCTCATTTAGTGTAACGGGTTCTCACAACCTACACCACAACAATAGACACCAACACCACTTGTAGAGAAACCTCATGGTTCAAGGAAGATGTTTCATCATTTTCAACGTGTTGGAGATACATATTACTCTAGTACAACTAATCTAGAAGATGAAAAAATCTCAATTACAAAGATAGAAAAAGCTTTCATAATTCTTGGTATACCAAATGCCAAAAATATAGGCATGTGATCTACCTATTGAAGAGTAGTTCAAATCGTTGGTGGAAAATGGAAGAAGACAATAGGTAAGGAGAAAATATTTCATGTGTCTTCCAAGGAGATAGGAAGATTCTACCTCCTAGTCTCATCTCTATAGCATTAGAAGAGAAGATATTGCAATATGGTTGCATAGCTTACCTTGCACATGTTACTATCAGTAGGTTGAAAGTGTAATACTTATATATGTGTAGGTGGTTTGTGAGTACACAAATGTTTCTACGAAAGACCTTTTTAGGTGTACCACCTTTTAGATAGATTGGTTTTGAAATTTGTCTAAATCAGATACACAACCTTTTGCACAAGATCAATACAGAATGTCTCTAGATGAATTAAGTGGGTTGAATAAGAGATTGCAAAATTTTCTAGATAAGGGTTTAATTCAGGAAAGCACATCACCTTGGGGGTGATCTAGTACTATCTGTTCAGAAGAAGGTGTGTCAATGTGTTTGTGCATTGACTGTTCGTAGTTGAATAAAGTAACAATAAAGAAAATATCCATTGCACATATAGATGATTTGTTTGACCAATTGAGGGGTGATAAACTTTTTTTTCTCAAAGATATATTTGAAATATGGATATCATTAGTTGAGGATCAAGTGTAATGATGTTCTAAATATTGTTTTTAGGACACAATATGTGCACTATGAGTTCCTGGTTATGCCATTTGGGCTAACCGACGCACCTGCAACTTTTATAGATATGATTATTAAGCATTTACAATAGTTTCTAAGTCAATTTATATGGTTTTCATACAGGATATATGAAATAATTTTTTGATGCAAGGAAGAATGAACATCGCCTACGTTTGGCTCTACAACTATTGAGACAACACTATTTTTATGTAAAATTCAAAAAAAAAAGTGAACTTTGGGTATGTGAAGCGGTGTTTCTAGGCCACATTTTTTTTAATAATGGAATATTTGTAGATCCTAAAAGGTTGAGTTTCTCTTATAGTGATAGAAACCAAAGACACCCATTGATTCATTGGTTTATTTTTCTAGAGAGATACAATTGAAAATTTATTAACAAATTATGTTTTGTTGCTATGTCATTAACTAGGTTTACTGGGAAAGAAGCATGTTTCATTCCTAATGATGATGTTGTATGTTTCCATGGTAGGTTATGTGTGCATGAAAAAGATGATATGAGAAGGATAGTTCCTGAGCAAGCCCATTCCTCTATGTATGGTATGCACCCTAGACATACCAAAATGTATAAGATCCTAAAATAATTATTAGTGGCTAGAAATGAAGAAAGATGTGGTGGATCATGTATCTAGAGTGTAGGTCTCTTGTAGGTAAATGGATAGAATCAACAATCATCATGTTTAGTATAGACTTCATCTATATCGGAGTGGAAGTGGGATCATATTACTATGGATTTTATAGTGGGCATGTCAAGGATAATCAAGGATATGATTCAATATGGGTAGTTGTTGACTAATTGACAAAGTGGTACATTTATTACCACTCAAGACTATTTTTTCTACAAACATGCTTGCACATATATGTGTTTGAGATAGTATGTTTCAAGGTAAACCTCTCTCTCTATTATTTCTGATAGAGGGCCACAATTTACTAGTACATTTCAAACAATGTACATGAGGCCATGGGTACACAACTATGCTTAAACACAACTTTCTACCCAAAGACAGACACTAAGTTAGATAGGACTATACATATATTAGAGGATATGTTGAGATCATTTGTCTTATATTTTCTAGATAACTAGGATTTTACATCTAAGTCAGATAGAGTTTTCTTAAACCAAAAACTATCAATATAGTTTATAGATGGAATCATATGAGTATTTATACATAGATAATGCAAATCTCCTATGTGTAGGTACGAGATGGGAGAGAGATAACTTTTAGGGCCTGAGATTATACAACATAATCCATGAAAATACTAGTCATAAAGCAGAAGCTGAAAGCAACACATGATAGGTAGAAATCTTATACTGCTAAGCTTAGATGACCACTTGAGTTTCAAATTAGAGACTTTGTATACCCAAAAGTTTCACCTTGGAAGGGTGTTTTGTGTTTAAAGAAAAATAGGAAATTGGATCCTAGATATATGGGACCCTACCCTATAGTACAATGTGTTAGAAAAGGGGCATATTGTATGTTGTCCCCACCCGATCTGGAGAGACTACACAATATATTTCATGTATCTATTTCTATAAATGTCCATCTCAAGATAGATCAAATAATCCATCATATATATTATTAGTTAACATATGATGTTTCTTACAAGGAGGGTTATGTATGAATTCTAGATAGATGGATCTAGAATCTTATGAAGCATGAATTTAGAATGGTCATGTAGCAACATCTTTGTTGTGAAAACCAAATGGGAACTAGAAGATGGGATTCAACATTGTTGTCCTTCTCTATAAGATTTCATGGTGAAATCCTTAAGGAGGGATGATTTTTGATTTACTAAAACCTATCTGACCTTAAGTTTGAATCAATCTATATAATAGCGTGCTTTTTCCAAAATAGTGCAAAAGTCACATTTCTTGTGTTTAATACATAATCAAAAATTAATATAGTAGTTAGAGTTTATTAGATATGATTTGAGTAGTAGAACCCTAGATTTACTGATATTGGGACTTTTTGGCTTGTAATTGCCCTAAAAATAGGCCTAAAATAGTGGAACAGTGGTAATTAATTTTACGAAATTAATGATATTGGCTATCAATTTTTACTTATACATTATCACTATAAGAAATATTTAATTATACAATAATAATTAAAGGAAAATTTTAAAATTCATTGTAATAATAAGGAACTAACGTGTTGAGAATAAATTTTATTATTTCTATTCTAAATTTTGATAGCTCTATTCTAAATTCTATATATTCATGAAAGAATATTACTTGAATTGAAATTTTTTAAAGATCTATGTATGAGATATATAAGGCAGTAAAACTACTACTCTGGGCATTTCAACACTACCATTTCTCTGTCTGAAACGGTTGGCTACCAGACTTATAACCACCGTGAGGCCCAGCTATTTTCAGCTACACTTCTTGAGGCAGGTCTAACAGACCTTGGTTTCTCTGGGCAAAAATTCACTTTCAGGCATGGTTTCAAACAAAGCAGGCTCGATCGTGGTTTGGCTAATAATATCTTTCTTTCTTCTTTCCCGGAGGTTGCGGTAACCCATCTTCCTAAAGTTGAATCAGACCACTGCCCTCGGTTGATTCAAACTCGGTCTAGTTCGTATAACAAGAAGAGGTTTGTTACCAGGGCTTCATGGGCACATGATCCCTCTTTCAATCGTTGCCTTGAACGACACTGGCGCAGACGCCTCCCTTTTCATGAGGCCCTCGCGCTCACCAGGCAGCATATCAGTGACTGGGACTTAGAGAAAAATAGGAAGAAGAGAGAAACTAAAGATCGGCTTCTACGGAACATAAACACTCTTCAAATGAATCTAGCTGCTGGTTATGATGTTATCACTGACAATTTATGCACTCAGATGGAGGGTGAGCTCAATCTCATTCTGAAACAAGAAGAGGAGGATTGGAAGCAGAAAAGTCACATCAATTGGATCAGAGAAGGGGATTCCAATACCCGCTTCTACCAAGCCTTTGTGAATCAAAGGAGAAGATCTAACAAGTGCCAGATTATCAAAAGCCCATCTGGGGAATGGATCACAAATGAGGATGATATCTTCAAGCTGGTCACAGATTACTTCATAGACTTGTTCACCTCTATTAGCAATACCAGTCAGCAACACATTGACAAAATCCCTGCGAGGTTCACTCCTGTGGTTGGTGATGACCACAGCAGATTGGCTAAACAAGCTCAAAAGGATAAAATTTATGAAATCTTGAAATCCATGGACCCCTATAAAGCAGCTGGTCCATACGGCACTACTACACACTTCTTGTTATCCAATTGGATGATCCTTCAAGATTCTATCTGCAAGACTGTCCAGGAGGCTCTAAGTTATGAAATTCTAAATGAGCATCTTTGTAATGCTAATGTTGTCCTTATTCCCAAAGTTCCCAGACTAGAAGTCACTAGCCACTTCCGCCCTATTTCTCTGAATAACACCATTCTTAAACTTTGTTCGAAGATCGTCGTCAAAATATTGAAGAAATGGCTTCCGGTTTGGATTAATCCAGCGCAAAGTGCTTTCGTCCCGGGCAGGAAGATTTCTGACAACATATCAGCATCCCAGGAAATTATACACTCCATGAAATGGAAGAATTCCAAGAAGACCATGGCCATCAAGATCTACCTCACGAAAGCATATGATAGATTGGCTTGGAATTTCATTGAGGATACTTTGAGAAGGGTAAACCCCCCCGCATGCATGATTAAGTACATTATGAGCTCCATTACGAGTGGTAGCTCTACCATTACTTGGAATGGTAGGGATTCGACCAGCTTCAAACCGAGGAGGGGTCTAAGATAAGGCGATCCTTTAAGCCCTTATATTTTTGTTCTTTGTATTGAACGATTAAGTCAAATGATTGAAGATTGTGTCAATGTTAGAAGATGGAAACCCATAAAATTGGGCAGAAAGGGCACGCGGATTGCTCATCTTTGTTTTACTGACGACATTCTCCTGTTTGCCAAAGCCAATACTACCAACATCGATACAATCCTGTACTGCTTCAAGGAGTTTGAACTGGCTTTGGGTCAAGCCATTTCGGTTGAGAAGACAAGAATCTTCTACTCCAAGAGTGTTTCCCATCAGGAAACCATCCAAATCTGTAATCGCAGCGGGCTGCAATGAACTCAGGATCTGGGGAGATACCTAGGGGTCCCGATCCTCCATACACGGGTGAACAAGAAGATCTACAGTGAAGTGTTGGATAATGTTACTAATAGAGTTAGCTCCTAGGCTACTCAGACATTATCTTTAGCTGGACACATCTGCCTTGCCAAGAGCACCCTCGCCACCATTCCTACTTATATTATGCAAACCTCAAAGCTCCCACTACAACTCTGTGACAGAATTGATGGAGAAATCCGATGATTTATTTGGAGTGGTGGGCGGAATAGGAGAGGGACACATCTTGTATCTTGGGATCGACTTACAAGTAAGAAGATTCATGGAGTCCTGGGCCTCAAAGCCATGCGGGACTGGAACCAAGCGCCCATGCTTAGACACGGCTAGGATATCTGGTGCGGCAAGAGTACTATATGGTGCATGGCCATGCATGACAAACTGATGAATAGCAATCCAAGGACAACTTCTAATCTGTCTCGTCTGGCGAGAACTGTGCTACAAGTGAAACCCTTTATGCAAGAAAATACTTTCTTTAGTCCCATAAGTGGGAATAACATCAATGTGTGGTATGACTGCTGGCTCCCGAGCGGCATTCGCCTAGAGGATCATGCGAGACAAGCAATTCCAGATGACCTGCGCGACCTGAAGGTGAGTAGTCTGGTGAACCTAGAAGGCCAGTGGGATCGAGAATTTCTAGAACTTTGGCTATATGCAGATGTAGTCCAGGAAATTCACAACATTCAACCGCCTGTCGACACCGAGGATGATGACATATGTGTTTGGAAACTCAACACTGGTGGCAGCTATATGGCCAAGTCGGCCTATACGGCGCTACGGGCGAACCCTGAGGTTAAACGCCCAGGACAATGGCCAATTATCTAGAGAGCCCAGGTGGCGGCGAAGGTAAAGGTCTTCATGTGGATCGCTGCTAATGGAGCCCTTCTCACTAATTGGAAATGTAGAAGAAGGCAGATGACCACCAACTCTGTATGCAACCGCTACAACAAGGTCCATGAAACCAGCCTCCATGCTTTGTGAGACTGTGATAAGGTGAAGCCTGTTTGGCAACGTTTACACGCTGGTTCCATGTCTACGAATGCCATGTCAGTATCAGCAGATTTCTGGTCTTCAAACCATCTTGAGCAATGAATCAGTCAGGGGCTTCGCTCTGGCGAAGAAACCAGAACCATGTTCCTTATAGCTTGTTGGGTGATCTGGAAGCAACGTAACTTGAAGATCTTTGAAGCTAAAGAAATACCAATTACACAACAAGTTAACAGAATCCTGCTGGAAACCAGGAGGACCGTAGAAGCTTGGGACAATGAGAAAGCCGGGAAGAACTCTGTTATACCGGCGCAGCATGTTCCCCATACCACGGGACATTTATCTATGCATGTAGACGCTACCTGGAAGAAGGGTAAAGGCGCAATAGATGTGGTTATTAAGGATCGTAATAACCAATGGAAGGGAGGGGTAGGCCAACAGATCTCAGCAGACAACCCCCTACAGGCAAAACTTATGGCCATTTCCCTTGCTGCCAAGCTCATTAAATCCAGTATGTTGCACGACACCAGTGTGGTTACTGATTGTATGACGGCCAGGAATATGCTACAAGATGACTACAAAAGATATCCTCGATATGCCAATATGATAAGAGGGATCCAATTGATTCTGGAAGACACTGGAAGAATTTACTATGTGGAGAGGAAGCACAATGGTCCAGCTGATGCTTTGGCTAAGGTCCATTTTCAAAACAACATTGGAGTCTGGCACTATGATATACCCCCCAAGGATGTCATTGATACTGGACAGATCCATTATTGTAATGGTAGTAGTACTACCATGTTTAGTTCTATGCAAAAACTACTACTCTACTATACTACATAAAATAATTATTTGAATGTGATCATTATACTATATTTCTAAAGGAAGGTTGTAAATATTTTCATTAGACTATTAGTCTAAATATGTACATGTAAAGTAACTCACTAGGAATTCCCCCTTACTCATTTTGTAAGGCAACCCTACAGAGGTTCTATACTCCTAGTCTTACATACCTATAAAGATGAATTTCTTTATAAGTTTCTTTATGTATAGGGCACTAGAGTCACAAGATTTTAGGTTTTGGGTTCTAGGTACATGGGTTCTATACATGGTTATACATACATAATATTTTAGCCATTGACAGAGTTTCTTATCCTATTTGTGATAATGAAAGGTTACATGAATTAGGGATAGGGTAATGATAGGATTTACTATTTATATTCTATGTTATTGAAAAGTTTTCTTAGATATTTTATCATTTCACATTTACATCATGATGTTTTCCTAAGATATTGAAAAATAGAGAAATTAATACTATTGTTATAAAATCAAAGTATAACAATGTCATGATAATATATATTAATGATTCACTAGTGTTAGATTTTTGATAAAGGGTGCCTGCCATTTTATTAAGTAATCAAATCGTCTACAACAAGTGCAAGGATCTGATCCTCGAACCCCTCTCTACGATAGATGGGGTTTACAAAATGGCAAGCGGGTGAGGCCAAGGCATGGGCTACTCTATTGCCTTGCCTCCTAACAAAACAGAGGTTGAAAGACAGACAACTAGAAGATAGCTCGGTGATATCCCTTATGATAAAATGCTCATACCCACGTCCACCGTATCCCTTTCTCACTGCCTCGACCAAGAGAAGACAATCGGTCTCCATAACCACGTCTGTGAATCCCTTCCCTAGCGCGAACTGCATGCCTTTCAGAATAGCCACACCCTCCGCACTAAGCACCGAGTGCGGCTGTATTATCTTCCTCTAGTTATTCTAATATTTACTAAGATCAAAATGTGTAGGAAATCATGTGATGTAGGCTAGGTGACATGAATGCATCTTAGAGTCACATGAATCCACCCAAATTCCCTCTTATGGACCTGAAACCACTCTATCCCACTCTCTCTCTATAGAAATTGGGTAGCCAAACACCCAAAATTGGTCTAGGTTCCTGTGAATGTGGATGAATTTAGGACAATGTGGCCAACAACTAGACCTAGATCCAAATATTGTTTCCTTATTTCAACGCTAAAAAACTATACAAAATAGTCAAAGTTGAAATCCATGATTCACAGTGGAACAAACTAACGATGATCATATACATATGTATCACAAGATAAAGCAACCATACTCATGATGTTATTATCTTCTTAGGCTTATCTCACAATCAATCAACTAAATTAAGTACTAATTAATCAAGAAATTAAGGTAAACAAGAAAAAAGATTAGGGTTAAGAAATGAAAAGGGTCTTATACACAATATCAATTGGTGCAAAAACCAAATCAATATGTCAATGTGAGCTAGCCTGTAATGACCCACACTTTTGGGTGACCCCCAATCAAGGTGGGACCTTAAAATCGGGAGCCATTACCTAAATTCCAGGTTCTAGATTTAGAAAATAATAAATAACCATCAATAATTTCCATTAATTCTGCAAATAATGTTACATAATGTATAATGATGCTTCTCTAAGGAGTTACATGAGTTTTTCATGAGATAACTAATACATATGATAAGAAGTATCTAACTAATTATCTTTGGCCTATTTGTAATGTATTTAGTTGATTTCATTTGATTCACCATGTTATGGTATCTTCATATATGATTGTTACCTAAAATGTCAATAATCAAATACGTAAATTAGAACATTGCTATACTGTGTAATTGGATAAACCAAAAAATGTGCAAATAAGATAACAACATATAGTGCATCAATAAAATACTTACAAATAAAAATTGGCATTTTATTTATGTATTCTGACCCATGCTTGGTCTACCATCTCAGTTGTAATCATTGTGCACCATTGAACTTATGTACATTATCTCCTGATCAGTGTAACTCAAGGTTTAGAATATTATAGTTCATTATGCAATATTTATATTGGCATTATAGTTGATCATGAAGTAAATAAACATCCAAAATGTATTTTATCAAATCAATACTTTGAAAATGATATGAAAAACCATCAACAATCGGTAATGTGATTATTCATAATATAATCACATACCTTATTTTCATGCAAAATCCATGCAGTCATACTTCAAATACTTTTTGCAATCCAATCATCAAATCACATTTAAGCAATCACCCTAGTCTGATAATAAGTACAACCCTAAAGTACCACCATCATATTATTTAGATTAAACCCCAATTAGGTTCTAATCTAGGGTATTAGGGTTGTCTCAGGTTTGGATAAGGAATAAGGGCCAGAAACCCTAATTCCATTGGATCATGATTCTTTAGATTTATAAACCTTGGTTAGACATTAGATGAAACCATAATTATTAGATCTATTGCATTATGAACACCTAGATCAGATAATGTGCATTAAGATCAGAACAAGATATACACATTGGTTTCAAAACCCTAATTCGATACATGTATGATTATTGTCTTAGAAACCCTAGTTATCCATCATCATTATCTTGGGTTTCCAATATATTCAACAATATTACAAAATAAATGTACTTTCTGATTTGAGCAATATATTAATCAAATCTAGGGTTTTCTTTGTACCAATCACTTCATAATGATGTATTGATTATACTTCTAGAATATGTATCAGATGTAGGCCATGAAACCATTTTATTTGGATTCTACTCATTTTTTTATCAATTTTATATATAACATCATTATTTTTTGAGCTACCAATAACTAACTAGAATTAATACAAGATAATAACATGCCATGATAATATATAATACATTATCCAAACAATCCCAGTCAGCTACGGGCCTGGGCGTGATCCTATGGGCTCACGCCACATTGGCATCCCACTCTCATGTGATTAAGGCTTAAAAAAAGGGTTAAAGACGGGTTTGACTGTTACCTTGCTGTGTCGACCTCAAGGGAAGGGATGTCAAATAAATGAATTAACTTCTTCCTTAATGTTTCTTCTTCTTGCCACCCAGCGCCATGGGTGGGTCAACTGGACGGTTGACTCCCACCTCAAATTCTTTGAACTCCCAGGTGATGGCTCCCAGAGTTCCGCCTAACCTCGGTGAATTCATCTAGTCACTTGTCATTGCCGGTGGGATTTGGGAAAATGAAGACGCAATCCAGGAGTCCAGTTGTGCTTGTGGAAGATAGATCAATGTGGGACCTTACTAGAAGCTTGCCTATCCTCAGAGTGGGTTGGTTACGATCATCTTTTTGGGACGAAGCAGAACATTGGACATGGTGGCCGCTGATGATGTTGGGGTCCATAGAGGGGATTGATCAGGATATCTAGGGGTCAATCTATTATGGTTTCATTCTCCAAGGGTCTTTGACAAACCTATTTATAGGCCAGGGAGGCATGTGGCGATGACCCTGCCTTGTATTGATCTCTTGGTTTCGTTGGGTTTTGGGAAAGGATTAATGGCATGGTGAGAACTTAGTCATAAAGTGACAATTTCCCCTCCTATAAGAGGGTTTCCAATTCAATTTTACAAGAGGAATCTAGCGATTCGATAATTTTATGGTGAGATAATGTGTAGACAGAGATCAAGGTAGCTAAGGTTTCAGCTGGTTCAATCCTTCTTTCTAGATTGGACTATGAGAGCCCTATTTTATATGAGCGCACGGGAGCCCTTTGAATAACTACAAACTACAAAAGAAATTCCCAAATCCAACCATATGGATGGAAGTAACATCATTGCAATTATCTTCCCCCAAAAATCTACTATGATCAAACATCATATGCTTGTTCATCCATACAATTTTATTTTTTTACATCCAACGGTTAGCTCAAAACTGAATAAAGAGTGTTGAAATGGTTTTCATTGATGTGGACAATCCACATGTCCAATGTGTATGAAATTATATAAAGTAGGTACATGTGATGGTAGTCTTTCAATTTGTATAGTTGAATCATGATTAGTATGTCACTTTCAAGAGTAACTCATAAACTGGCATGCTCTCACCATCATAGGGCTCTCACTAGATCACTCCACTATATATAAGGGTCTAATCTTCATGTTAGTTATATGTCCTTCACATAAGTATTCATTTATTTGTTATTCCTTGTGTGAATATCTAGGAGCATTTTATTCTTTTAGTATTTTGTTTAGTATACTACACCTCTATCTTATAATCTTGTTGTTGCTGACTCAGTATGCTATTTTATATATTGCTAGCATTTTATAATGTATTGACTTTTAACAAAATTAATGGTAAGCTTTTCTTTATAGCTGACTAATAACATGGGCTGGACCCAAATCCTACCCGAAACTAAATTTCTAGTTGTGATCACGTTGTGGGCCTTACATCTTCAGATTTCGTAAGTCGTGGCCTTGGCCTGTGGCCTAGTTAAGTGGGGGTGGGGTATGAGTTTAGATAAGGCAACTATAACCTGCCCTAACCCTCATCTCTGCTCTCATGGTAGAGGTAATTGTATGTAGGTGTAGGGTGACGCAAACTTAGATACGTACCTGGATTCACTCAATAGGATCTTTAATTGGGATACAAAACGTGGTTGGAGTGATACTCAGATTAAGACAGATATTCGCTACTCACGCCCATTTAAAGTCTGGAAATGGTTACCACAGCCCATATCCTCCTGCACAGCCCATAACAGAAAAAACGCATCTCCCTACCCTCGGCCCCGATCCAACAATGACGACGAAACTGGAGCAGAAGAGACGATATGCGACATGATAAGACGTCTATAGATGCTGTCGCAACCAACCGGCTAGAACAAACAAACCTTTCCGGGGTTTTGACTTGTAAAAGAACCAGACAGAAGTAGTAGTACTGTCTTATTCTCCCGCCGCCTACATCTTCCTCGCTCCAGGCGCCCGCCCATCACCAGCACCCATGCACACCCTGCCTACAACATAATGGCAACAAAAGTATACAAAGTCAAAACGCACGGCATCGAGTAGCTCCACAAGGTTGAAGACAAAAAAATACCACAACAACCTCTCTCAGCACGCGGCGTGCCCATAAGATACACACTTGGGGAGAGAGTGGCAAGCAGCAGCCCTAAGCTCGTAGGAGGGTGGCGACGCTGAGAAGCTAGCTATATATAGGTAGCTCGATACATATGTGATTACTATAAAAGCAATCGGATTAAAATATTTTTAGCCAGATGGGTGCTGAGCCCAACTGGGATTCGTCGGTGGCTTCTGGTTTGTCTTCACGAGGGGTTTGCTAAGGAAATGTCCTGTCCTGTCTATGACCGCCTATGTGCCTGCAAAATCTGTAATGGCTGCTCCATAGGGCCGCAAGTGCGAGCGCCTTCTGTACCTAGTCCTACTGTTACTATAGGTATCCAAGTGATACTGAAATATAATATTGAAAGGTAAAAGGGAGGGACTTCCTGTGGTTCTTTTCCTCGATGGTGTTGGAACTTGGGAGGGGATGGATGGCCATTGCTTACTTGGGCGCCCATTATGTAACAGCTGGCTAAGCTGCCATGGAGATTGTGGAGGATATCAAATTAAGATCGACGTGAAGCAATCATGAGTCCAATAAGGTTTCAGGGACCTTGGAGTAAACTAACGGATTTAATTAATTGATATATGCGGCACTCTGATATGGTCTTTTTATAGCATGATATGTTAGAGCTAAAGTAAATTTAACTGCAACATCAAACCCTTGCCCATCTGTTACTCTTCACTAGAGCTTCGATCCATGGCTAGAAGAGGATGAGGGCAAGCGGGAGAGTTTGGACGGCTCAAGAGCTGACTAAATCGAGGAGCTACGTGAAAAAAGAAAATGTTGCCATATTGAACATTCTAACGACCCTCAAGTGCAATTAATAGGTAAAAATAGAAACATGGATCATCAAGATTACAATTTGATGTTGTTGCAAATAGCATATCATTTAGTGCGAGAACTACAATAGCTTTACACAAGACATAATTTTACAATAATTCTCATACACATTCTTTACAAAAAGTGTATATCAAACATTAAGAACTTTACATATTATAGGACTAAAATCTAAACAAATCTTCATCGGATTGTAGATGTGGTACCCCACCAGGTTAGGAACTTGTATGTGCATCAACCTCATGAGAGCTAGTCCATTAATATGTTGATCACCTATGTACATCCAAACATAGCCATTCTATTGGATTTTAAGTAGTTGATCTTAAACACTGCATTAAAATATGCAAACAAATTTTAAACTAAAGAATCTACATACAATTATATTTACGAGTGCATTGTCACAATACTTCACAATTAGTTGAACTATATGAAGGAACATCGACACTTGGAATTGATCTAGTCTAATACACAACATTGTGCACATGAATTAGGTTATTCTTCTATGAGCCATTGAAAGTATGTCTCCTCGCTATTTGGTTTTAATAGATAAAAAGATTGTATCCCACCATATAACATCAGCAACTAAGTGTTGAGTCACACCTCAGGGTGTCGTCAACTGGAGAAACTCTATCCTCACTATATAACGTCAGCATCTACAGAGACTGTGACCCACCATGTGATGTCAGTAAATGAATTTTGAGTTCCACCTAGGTGTCCATAGCTAAAAACTAGGGTAGAGTCCCTCATACAATTTTCTTGACTTGCTTAAACTTTATGGTTTACACCCACATAACATTACATTCATGAAACATGATGTAGTGCATGATATACCACCTGATGTTAAACTTAATCATAAATTGTAGGAAAAAACATACTTTTAAAAGATACACTTAGAGTATAGGAAGCTCAACTAAGTTGTAGAGGAGTACAAGACATGAAGATCAATTTTTCTTGTTGCGTTGCATGAGATCCTTCATGGTCTAAATTCTTCAAGGCACTTCTCAAAATAAATAAACAACAAAGGAGTATGAGACAATG
The DNA here is from genome assembly GCA_963693085.1 of Alisma plantago-aquatica. Lineage (NCBI taxonomy): Eukaryota > Viridiplantae > Streptophyta > Magnoliopsida > Alismatales > Alismataceae > Alisma > Alisma plantago-aquatica. The sequence continues at coordinate 853,110,927 of OY856410.1, forward strand.
AAGTTAGATTTCATCTGACATGGTAATAAAATGCCACACAAGATTAAGGATCTAGGATCCTTTGGCACTCATGCTTCATTGGGGACTCCATGTGCCTAAGAGAATTAACTGATTTGGGGGTGAGTATTTCTATCATGCCCCATGGCCTTTCCAAAGGCTTGCATGTTCTGATGCATTTCCCACCAATATGGTAAGACAATTGGTTGGTTCTTCTATGACTACTCTAGTGGGTATTGTAGAAGATTTTTATGTGAATGTGTAGAATTTCTACAACCCCCATGCTTCTATAGTGATGGATATCAAGGAGGATCTTTAGTATCCTCTCATCTTCGATCACCGATTCATTGGTACCTCCATAGTGATTATTGACGTTGAGGATGACAATTTGACTCTACAACTAGGGACATATGCACTAGACTTTAAAGTCTTGGAAAGTCTGAAGGGGCCTACCATTTAGGAAGATGTGTATCTCTTATACAACATCAACATATTGAAATTATTGCAACAACAAGATCTAACTTTAAAGGATCCCATGAAGGCACCAACTATTGATCTTACGATCTAGCTTGGATGAATGTTAGGCTGCTTCTTTTCCATCTTGACATTGCTGAGGAAGACCCTGAGATATAGTTTGAAGAGTTTAAATCATTATGTATTGTTGAAGACAAGGTTGAAGCACCTACAACACCAGAGATGAAGACAAGGTCAATGCACCTACAATACCAGAGATGAAGCCTTTGCCTAAGGGACTAAAGTACATTATCCTAGATGCAAAGGTTTTCCAATTCATCATTATTGTGCAATTTTACTACTAAGAAGGAAGACATAAGGACCAAAATCATTTGAATACAAACTAACAAATTTGATAAGGGTGAGTCAATCACTCTACATGTACAAGATAAAACAAAACTAATGATTACAAGACCACCATAGATCATCATCATTAGTTGAATCATAACATCAAGGAGCTTCTCCACAAGGAGGCGATAAATCTACTACTAGCATGCATCATTTAACCCATCTTCAATTATCATGGGTGATCCATATGCAAGTTATTCATAATAAATGAGGTAGTACACCGTATGAAATGAAAAGAATGAACTGATCCCTACACATACAGTGATAGGGTGGCACATGTTCATAGAATACATTAAGATCAAATAAGCTACCAAGAAGGATGACTTCCTACTTCTTTTAATGGACTAGGTCCTAGAGAGTCTATTACACCATGAGTGTTTCTATTATTTGGATGTGTATTTAGGTTTCCATCAGATCCCCACCATCTACAATGATCAAGAAAAGACTACTTTTACATGTCCATTCAAGATATATACCTTCTATAGAAAGCCATTAGGGCTATGCAAAGCTCAAGCTACATTTCAACATTCCATGTTTTCCATCTTCATAGTGGGTATAGAGACCATCATAAAAGTCTTCATGAATGATTTCTTCATATATGGAGATTAGTTTGATGTGTGTGTACATCATTTTCAGTTGTAATAGAATATTGTGAAGAATCACATATCATGTTCAAGTGGGACAAATCATGCTTCATGCTGAAGGAGGGTGTAGTTCTTGTTATAACTCATACCTTGCTTTACTGGTAAAATGAGACTTTAAGTTAATCATGGTGCTGATTACACCTTTATTAAATAATTTGCATTACTAATTGTTTTATTTATTTATTTAACTTAGCTTGAACTTGTTCTTTAATAAGACAAAGAAAACATGTGTTGTGTATACGTCAAAGTCTGGACCTTAGTCAATATAGTAATAACACACACCTGTAAGTAGAAAGATATTTAAGAATATTTATAGAATTTATTAATTCCAATTTTCAATCTGATAGTTTTGTTTAAAAAGTTGTTGTAGGATGGTAGAAAATTCAATTGTGAATCTGATGGAAAAATTATGGACCAAATCGGAGTTAAAATGAGAGAGTTATGTCACTTTAAGTTTTCACTCAGAATTGCTTTCAGTTCAACAACCTATGGCTCTACAGACTAACAAACTAAAGGCTTGACAGACTCACAAACTGAAGGTTCAACAATTGATGGTTCGACATACTCAAAAACCAAAGGCTAGGCGGACTGACAAACTAATGATTCAATAGACTCACAAACCAAGGGTTTGACAGACTCACAAATCAAAAGTTCAACAAACAGTGGTTCGATAGACTCAAAAACCAAATACCCTACAAACTCACAAACTGAAGGTCCAACAAAGGTTCGATGACCACACACATTGTCTTGTAGGAAGTTATAGCTCAGTGGATACTTGGTTTGGTGCTCCCTTCCAAGGTATATAGTTGGATCCATTACCAAGGCTTCTGGCTTGGCTGTACCCTTTGAAGCAACCTATTTTCCATACCATTTTACTTCTATAATAGAACCTATTATGTATAAAAAAGATGTTTTCATGTCAAGTTGATCTACTAAACTATCATGATTTAGTAAAGTCTAAGACCAATAAATGAATTGCACTTTTAAACTCTTTTCTTTATTTAATGTAGATGATTATATAAAACTTTTTCTTCTTATTTGACCAATTATTCATGTTAATTGAACTACCGCCTCTTGAATATACAAATCATGTATGGGTCTTAAGATATTGAGAGATCTCCCTAATATCATTGTATATATACATGATATATTTCCAAGTAGATGTATGACTCTAGTATCGTTTTCTTAATCATGATCTATGGTAGAAAATAAACCTAATTTTAGTTAATCTAAATACAAAGCATGTACCACACTTCATGTACCAAATATCTTATAATAATCATAATTTTCCCAAAAGGAAAAGGACCACGTAGGCACACCACCAACACAAAAAGGAAGATAGATTATTTTATGAAAAGTTGCGATCACATGAACATGTGGCAATTTAGTGGGTAAAAGTGGATAAGAAACTAGTAGTAACTCACATTATATAATTTGAGAATCATGATTATATTTGCATGATTGTATGAAGGGATAAGATGATAAGGAATATTTTAAGTGCCTTCTCCTTTAAGAGTCCATTGATATTGCCCATTCCATGATACTTAAACACCACAATGTGGTGACTTAGCACAACTAAGGGTAAAAGAAACCTAGGAGCTTAGCCCAAATAGGGTAGTCTAAAGTTTCTAGCTGACATAATCCTTAGGTTGATTGATTATTGATTACACTCGTGAGGTGACTACAACCTTGTGTTCACTGTAATGAACTCATATGATATAATACTATGTATACTATGATGTTTGGTTATTCGGTCACTCAAGATTTATTGAATACATCTTGAGACATATATTGCTCCTTGGCTATTAAATTACTAAAATTGGTTATCATGGTGATGATGGTTGACTATCATTTATCATGCAAGAAGTTATTAGTTGGACTATTTATTTGTATGTGCCTTTCACATTTGTGGATTCATATATGACCAAGAAATATTCCCCTGCATCTAGGTTCTATAGGTACCTTGTTGACATTGGTTGATGGACAACATAATGATTCTCTAGATACACATGATGTACACTGGAAACAAACTCATTGATCTTTATTCCTATGTAGGATTCCATTCTTTCTAGTAGGTCTATATGAGATGTAATTTTATTTCTAATAAAAGAACCATGCATGGTGTATGTTTAGTATTTCCTTTGAAACATTATTATTTGATGAAATTTTCTTATAAATAAAGAAGTTCTCTTTATGAATGGTTCACATATCAATAGGGTGTTTGATGTGGATTTTATCGCACTAACAAACTCACTCAGGGTTGAAATCCCTGAGCTTTTACCAAAACCAAAGTGCAATAATACCACCCGCAAGCGGACGAGTCTTATCGCAGTATAGTTAAGGATCGAACCCAAAGGACAACGTTTTTAAGAATCTTTGTCAGTCTAGTCTAGTTCGAGTTAAGGCTAATATTTAAAATGATTGGTTGATTTAAGGTTACTTAAACTAATTGTAAGAAAGTAAAAGTTGAATTAAAGTTGGGTTCAGATTAATGATATGGAATCATCGGGATGGTATCGGGTTTTATGACCGCTATGCACGCAAACACATTCCAATGCAAATAATCCAGGCAAGATAAAACGATCCAAATAGAGCTATTGCAGAACCCCCCATACGAGCGTTAGGTTCACGTAAGCATCACCTTAGGCATCAAATGTCTCGTCACCAACCGGATCACTTACTTACGGCTCCGAAGATACAGAAATCCAACAAAGGTTGTGAGCCCCCTATATAGGCGTTAGGCACACAGAAGCATCACCAAAGGCTAGATGGCTCATCCCATCACGAATCATACACTTACGAACTCGAAGAAATCCCATTCTATTTCTAGTTTGGGAGTCAACCGCATTAATCGATAAGCAAGTAGGTGATAGATGTACAAACTAACATCGATGATAAACAAAGATGATACAAAATCTAACTAAGGCTGTGGTCCTCCCTGAGGGATGTTTTGACCACAGAAGCATCATCGTAGGCTAGATGTCTCGTCCCCTCATGGATCATACACTTACGACCTCAAGGAATCTTATCAGAAGTTCTCATCAAAGAGTCGAACTTTGTAAACCGCCATTCTATCCCATATATAGAAGATTTCACAGTATAGGAAAGAATAAGATGAAAGAAAGGAGATCATCAACTACGAACATATCAATTAACAATATAATGGAAAGTTATATACATTGCCATGGAGAGTTTAACAAAAGAACATGATTGCATGGGCAACGGGGCTAGTCCCCGCACCCCAGCGAAAAGGTACTACTCGCTCATGATGCGAGAAATAAGAAGAATAAGAAAGAGAGAGAAATCTACCATGAACTCGGTGCAGAAGGTAGTCCCAGCTCAGTGAAGAAGATACAACCTTCTACATCATGTCAAAGCAAATCTAGACGCGAATAGGATATGCCAAGACAGACCGGATAGTCTCCCTCGCTCCGTCTTCCTTGTCTCCTCAGCCTCCTTGGTTGCAACACGGGCAGTCAGGTGGAATGAAACAGGTGTGGATGGCACTAGATTTGGATCAGATCTATGTACAGGCAGTCTGTCGGCATCCCAAAACCCCCCCTCCAAAAGGGGACCCTACTGGCCCTATTTATAGGCATGGGGTTGGTCTTCACATTTTTGGTGTGTTTTTAGTCCAAACGGTTTGGGAGATATTTTTTTGCTCAAATGGTGTTTCTCTCTCAGTTTGGTGTCCAATCGTTTTGCATGCAATTGGCTTAAATGGTTTTGATAGCAACAACTTCAAACGGTCTTGCGTAATGCTCCATTCGGTTTGCATGCATGAGAATTTCACGTGAACTTCTCAAATGTTTTGTAAGGGAGTCTGGGTTTGTGCAAATGACCTTCACATTTCAGCAAGTGACCATTCGGTTTGCATGTAAACAAGTGACCAATCGGTCTTCTCATGCGGGCATGCAAACGGTTTGGTCTCACAGCCAACTGCCTCAAACGGTTTCAGCACATATTTAACCATACGGTTTGGTGATCATTTCAATCAGTTACATGCATGCATGCCCTCCCATGCACGTAACTATTCCACACGATTTGGCTTTGCATATGGTTCGCTCTATTAAGTTTTGCAAGCTACTCAATATCCCATTCGGTCTTCATTAGCTCAAACGGTCTTCATATTCAAAACGCTACTCATTCGGTGTTCGTTCAAGATGAAGTAAGCGATCTTGAAGTCCTTCATTCAGTTTTCTTGTATCCGGTAAATGGTCTGCACTTGGCCTTTCGATCTTGAGACCGTTTGGACTCAAATGGTCTTGAGACTGAATGGGCTCAAACGGTCTTAAGAATGAATGGGCTCAAATGGTCTTGAGACCGAATGGGTTCAAACGGTCTTGAGACCGAATGGGCTCAAACGGTCTTGCTTGATTAGATCAATTGGTCAGAACCAAGGGTGAATGAAGGTGGCCCCCCAGTTGATTGTTCATCTTTATCAAGACCTGCATTAAATCATCATAAATTCAGTTAAAACCATGATAATCGAATCAATTAAGTAATTTTGCACATTATGATACATTTTGATATTTAAAGAGTGAAGTTGGATATGTTGAGTCAAAATGAGCCCAAGATGATAATTGAATTCCATGATGAATATGCATTCATCAAAATACCCTAAAATTAAATGTTGCTCGTCCTCGAGTAACCCAAAATCTAAAACTATCACCAAATGAATACTTTCAATTCATGTGACTGCTTCATCTTCACATCACGATTTATTTTCTTTCTGCCCAGAATGACTCAACGTCTCAACTTCCTGAGATCATTGAACACATCTTAATATATCTTTGTTCCTGAGTTCATCTTCCAATATCACTTCCTCCTCACATTTTCTGACAACAAGCATGTTAAAGAGTTTTGTAAGAGTCTAGAGATACCCGCAGAACAACAAGTATCCATCTGATCTGACACTAGTGTTTTTCAGGATAGTGGGGGCATGCATTGTGCCATTAGGTAGAAAATGGAGTGAATGGTGGTATGGAAGGAAGAAGTAAATCTCTCCTCTATTCGACTCGAGATTCTCTTTTTATTTGCTTTGCAATTTCATTTATTGCATTTTTTTATGCAAATCTCTCCTCTATTCGACTCGAGATTGCATTTCTTTTTGTGTGCGCTTTGGCATCTTTTGTTTGCAAATCTCTACTCTATTCGACTCGAGATTGCATTTTTGGTGGTACACCCCTATTTATTTGTTAGGGGTAAGTAAGAAGCGGATATAGAGGGAAGCGGCGTGCCACCCCGAACTTAGGGTTTAGCATAGTTTTGGCTATTTATGTTTCTTTTTTATGCATGGAGAGGTATGAAGATGATAGAAGAAGTGTAGAAGAGAGTTCAGATCAGGATGCAACTTGATTTACAATTCAGTGCACCGGGTTATTCTATTTATTGTACTCTGCTCAAATAATGACTAAATGAGGATCTAGTGGGGATTCCATGTTATTGTTTCACTAGTCAGTTAGGAAGCACGACATGTTTGATCCCTATCAGTTTGACAGATGCTTGTCATTTTTGCAGAAGTATCATGATGTTAGGAATCATAAGCTTCACAAGATGATTTCAATCGAAAGGCTTGTTTCAAAAAGTGGTCCTTTTAAGGATTTACTTCGAATAAGGAGGATATAATGATTCAAAATGCATAGAAGTTTAGTTAGTGATTTTTAATGAAACAGGAAGTGTCAAAAATTCATCAAGTATCTGTTCAGTTTCTCTGAAAAACTTTAAAATTTTTGAAAATTTTGAACATTTTTATCAAGAATGTGACAGAGAAAACTTAAGTATGAAAAGGATGGGTGTAGGTGGAAAGTGAGGTACGTACCACCCATGCTCCACCCCGAACTTAGAGATTTTCTCACCTGAGCAAACCCTAAATCCAAGATGGAGGGGAAAATTCATGCCAAAATGACCACCAGATGTGGTAGCGTTCCAGTCAGTGCACATCCTCTTATCTAAAAAATCTAAAGAAAGATTAATCAAAACTCAAGATACCATCTCGTGATGTGAATTTTATTTGGTGCAAAATTATCTAAAAGGTGAAAACAAAATTAAGGGAAATTTTCTAATTCAAAATTGAAAACTAAATACAAATTTATTTATCGGGTTGCCTCCCGACAAGTGCCTTTGTTTTATGTCGATGGCTCGACTTGATATCTTCGACTTCACGGTGGTTCCTTTGGATTGGAGAGATCTATTATTTCTTCGGTGCTTAGATCTACTGTGGTGAAATATCTTTTCAAACGTTGGCCATTTTCCACAAATTCACCTAACTTTTCACTCCATAAAGAGAAAGCACCATGTGGGGAGATGCTTTTGACAATGTACGGCCCACACCAGTGGGAGCGGAGTTTTCCTGGGAATAACTTCAATCTTGAGTTGAACAGCAGAACTTGGTCTCCCACTTGTATGTCTTTTCTTTTCAGATGTCCATCGTGCCAAAGTTTTGAGCGTTCTTTGTAGATTTATGCATTTTCATAAGTTGTCATCCTGAGTTCATCCAGCTATTGGAGTTGCAAAATCTTGGCTTGGCCTGCTTCTTTCATGTTGAAATTCAGTCGCTTAATTGCCCACCATGCTTTGTGTTCCAATTCTATAGGCAGGTGGCATGACTTTCCATATATTAATCAAAAAGGTGTAGTCCCAATGGGAGTTTTATAAGTGGTTCGATAGGCCCATAATGCATTGTTGATTTTCACTGACCAATCCTTTCGATTGCGGCCTACAATTTTTTCCAGAATAGCCTTTAGTTGATTATTAGAAACCTCTACCTGTCCACTCATTTGTGGATGGTAAGGAGAGGCTACTTTATGTGTTACACCATATTTTCTCAACAAAGCTTCAAAGTTTCTTTCAAGGAAGTGAGACCCTCCATCAGACATCACGATTCGTGGCACTCCAAAATGGGGGAAAATAATATCTTTGAATAATTTGATGACGGCTTTGGAATCACTAGTGACGGTTGGTATAGCTTCAACCCATTTTGAGACGTAATCAACCTCTACTAGGATGTAAGAAAATCTGTAAGAAGATGGGAATGGCCCCTTGTAGTCCACACCCCAAACGTCAAATATTTCAATTTCTTGCCACAACTTAAGTGGCATCTCATCTCTCTTCGTAATGTTACTTGTTCTTTGACATATGTCACATGATAGAACAAAGTTGTAGGAATCCTTGGATATGGTTGGCCAAAAGAATCCACATTGCAAAACTTTTATTGTAGTCTTCTTAGAACTCATGTGGCCTCCAACTGGGCCAAAGTGGCAGTGCTCTAGAATGAGTTTGGTTTCTTCCTCAGTGATACATCATCTGTAAAGACCATCAACATATAGATTAAAAAGATATGGCTCATCCCAGTAATATTGTTTCACATCATGCATACATTTCTTCAGTGCATTTATGGTGCATTGAGGATGGATAACCCCAGCAACAAGGTAGTTCACAATATTTGAGTACCACAATACAACTTCTGAGACCTTCATTAGTTGATCATCTGGCATGGAATCATTGATCAGAATCTTCTCAGTATCCAAAGTGTGGATGTGACTGAGGTGGTCTGCTACAACATTCTCTATACCCTTTTTATCTCTTATCTCTAAATCAAATTCTTGTAATTGGAGGATCCATCTGATCAACCTCGGTTTTACATCTTTCTTTGCCAGAAGGTAATGAATGGCAGCATGGCCTATGTAGACAATGACCTTCGAACCAATTAGGTAGGATCTGAACTTGTCAAAGGCATACATGACTACTAGATGTTCTTTCTCGGTAGTTGCATAATTCCTCTGGGCTTCATCGAGAGTTTTCGATGAATAATAGGTCACATAATGTTTCTTCTCTATATATTGCCCTAAAACAATGCCCACAACATAGTCATTGGCATCACACATACTTTTCAAAAGGGTGGTCCCAGTCGGGAGCTCTAATGATGGGTGTTGTTGTGAGATCCTACTTTAGTGTGTTGAAGCTTCTGACACATTCTTCGTCAAAATTTGATTCAACATCTTTTAGTAACAAATTTGTCATTGTCTTGGTTATCTTTGAAAAGTCCTTTATGAATCTTATGTAAAATCATGCATGACCTAGGAAAGCATGAACTTCTTTTACATTTGTTGGAATAGCCAGTTTAGAAATCACTTCAATATTGGCTTTATCTACTTCAATTCCTCTATTACTGACCCTATGGTCGAGGACAATACCTTCCTTTACCATAAAATGGCACTTTTTCCAATTCAACGCAAGATGTGCTTCTTCACAACATTTGAGGACTAGGGAGAGGTGTTTTAGACATGACTCAAATGAATCTCCGTATATAGAAAAATCATCCATGAAAACCTCCATAATTGTTTCAATAAGACCGGCGAATATGGAAGCCATGCAACGTTGGAAAGTTGCGGGTGCATTACAGAGACCAAATGGCATTCTTTTAAATGTGTATGTTCCGAATGGGTAGGTAATAGTTGTTTTATCTTGGTCATATGGATGTATGGGTATTTGATAGAATCCAGAGTAACCATCAAGATAATAGAAATATTCTTGGTGAGCCAACCTTTCTAGGACTTGATCAAGGAAAGGCATGAAAAAATGGTCTTTTCGAGTTTCCTTATTTAATTTTCTATAATCTATGCACATCCTCCACCCTGTGACTATTCGAGTGGGGATGAGTTCATTGTTTTCATTCCATATAACAGTTGTTCCACCTTTCTTTGGGACTATATGCACTGGGCTCACCCATGGGGAATCTGATATCGGATAGATTATTCCAGCTGTGAGCAGTTTAATGACCTCGCGACGGACCACTTCCTTCATATTTGGATTCAATTTCCATTGATGCTCAATAGTAGGCCTTTGATCTTCCATCATAGGGATCTTGGCATACACATCGCTTGACTAACCCCAGTTAGGTCATTCATTGTGTAGCCAATCACTTTCTTCCTTCCCTTCAATTCTTTCAGGAGTTTATCTTCTTGTTCGGTTGTAAGATTGGAATTTATTATTACTGGACAAACCTTGAGATCATCCAAAAACTCATACTTCAGTCCCTCAGGCAGGGGCTTCATTTCGGGGGCTTTGGGTTTTTTGCATGTTTCTTCAGTGGCTTCCACAACCTTGAGTCCTTCAAACATAGCTTCGGGATCTTCTTCAGTAGTGTCACAGTCAAGAACACACTCTTGAACTCATTCACTGATGGAATTATCAGTAGAGGGGTTTGTTAGAGTCACTTCTAAAGGATCATCTTGTTCATATCCCTCTTGTGTGAGGAGTGATATTTGTTCGATGCAGTTAATCAGATAAACTTCTTCTTGCATACTTGGTCTTCTCATGCTTTCAAAAACCTTGAATTCGAGAGTTTCTTTGCAAGGTCTGAGAAGCAAAGTTCCTACTTCAACATAAATCAGAACTCTTATAGTGAAGAGGAACAAACATCCAAAGATGAGAGGATATCTGGCATCCTCTTTTATGTCCATGATGGCAAAGTCACATGAAACATAAGAATCTTTCCCTAACTTGACAGGTACATTCTCAATAATTCCTAACCGGCATTTTATTGAATTGTCTGTGAGTTGTATGGTCATGTCAGTAGGAAGAAGTTTAGCAAACCCTAGCCTTTTGCAAAGGCTGAGTGGATGACCGGCCTAAATCGTGCGTCCGAAAGGAGCAAATTTAAAGTAGTCAGACTTTTAAATTACCCGACTCTTAGGCCCTCACAACGATGATAGGATTTGAAGTAGCAATCCGGTTCAAACCACAGGGATAAGGGTGGTAGTGTTAAGAACACGGAATCGACACTCTACACTCTGGTAAGGGTAAGGTGAGGATAAAGTTCCCAAAGGGAACAATAGGCAAAGATAGATAAAATAAAAGAAAACTATCTCCAACTGGAGTTACAAGGAAAATTAAGGTTTTTGGCATTTATCAGTTTTTAAGGTTTTAGCACAACAGAACCAAATGATATAACACTATTGCTTTGGTAAGGAACGAAGGAGGAAAACTTCAGTATAACAAGCGGCATCAGGAACATCCTGTACCCCTTCTCTCAAAGAGGGTACCTCTAACTAAGCACCAACACCCTCTCTCGAGGTTGCTAGACTTGGGTTAGAGTGGAAATATAACCAAAGAAACTCCAATCCTGGGTACTCTCGTACTCCCGGATCGGACCAAACACTAGAGCCACAACACCTCTCTCGAGGGAGTTGCAGCGGGAAACACAATTCGATAGCTAGTCAAAACATGATCCAAGCGTACAAGCTAGAGTTCAGATGCTAAGCAAAGTAATCATCCCACAAAAAGGAACCAAACGTAAAGTCAACAGATATTTAAAACTCCTCTAATTCCATTAGCATAATCATTATATAAAAGGGGTTTGGTTACATTGCGTAATTAAAGAAAGTAAATGACTAAAAAAGGGAAGATAAGTATCGCCTCCTTGGTTTAGGAGATCGACAAGCAGCAGCAGATCCCTAAGGTCCCTCTAGCCCAATACCAGGCGGGAGCCTTGCCCGATATGCCTGTGTTGGGCGGCATCCCCTGTCGGGCGACAGGCCATGAAGGGAAGATGTATCGATCAAAGTGCTCCCGCCCGATACAGTTGTGTCAGGATGCCACCCTCTCCGGCGACACACAGTGACAGTTGATTTTTATTGGGCTTGGTATCATGTCGGGCTAGAGACCACTTAGAGTATCGAGTTTCTCGTATCAGGTGGCCTTTTTGGTCGATATCGGGGTTGCTGCGGCGATCAGGACGGATTCTAAGTGAACCATTCCCACCCTCTCGGGTCGGGGAAGTGCTCACCTAGTATCGCCCGGTACACCTCTGGGACGCTACACGCTAGCTCCAGGTGCTTTCCAAAGATAGCTTTTGCGAGATTCTGACTCCCCAACCCATCGAGGTCCTATAGCTGCTATTTATAGGTAGCGGTTGAAGGAGGTTGTGGTTCTCCGGGCGCCACGTGTCCTCCATCGTCTCTATTAGTGTGGCTTTAGGGATGCTCAATGTGCGTGTCGCCTGACACATCGGGTGGCAGGCAGTAAGCATATCGGGTATCGTGACGGGTGGGTGCCTGTCGGTGGGTGGCTTGTATCGTGTGACACGTTTTAGTAGTCATGGCGAGTACAGCTCCCTGTAGGGTAAGTGGTGTGTCGCCCGTCAGAGCCTTCTTGCGCGGCACACCCGTGTCATGCAACATCCGTATCAGGCTGCTGCGGTAGGTGTGAGTGTATCGGCCGACTGGTCGATGCAGGTAAAACACGTTCATGGGTCGGGATGGGCTTTTTGCTGATTTTGAGTGGAAAACATGAGGAAAACTCTGCAAAAGATGATAAAATTGGGTTAAGAGCATAACGTGGCCTGTTTATTCAAAACATGACAAAAAGGAGAGGAAAACAATTTAAAAGGGTAGTTTTGACAATGAAATATGGGCCATAAACTGTACAAAATTTGGTGTTATCAACTCCCCCAAACTTAGCATTTTGATTGTCCTCAATCAATCTTTTAAAACTTTGTTTGTGATGCTTCTTCTTAACCGATATAGTTTTCAGACAAAGGGTTTGAGTGAGAATTGAGATGTCTTAAGGAGAATACTGCCCAACCACGAATCAACAGACTTTACCTTCCCTGCCTTATTTAAGAAAAATCTTTCTCCACAGCTTCGGCGAGACTTGGGTGTATGATTTTGAAGTTAGCTTTCACACCAAATAGCTTTTGGGAACAAAAAGTTGTGTGTTTGGGTAGGCTTAAGGATTTTGGGTTTTTCTTGTTTCCCATCAGTCCATCCAGGTACGGGTCCATTAGCGGGTGAGTGGTCCCTGCAGTCCAAGCTAGTTGGCTTTAGAGCAGTGATTTCACATCCTACGTACCACTACCCCGAATCTACCATGCCTAAAGATGGGTACTTTTAGAAAACAAGTGTGTATATACATCTTTTTTTTTCATTTGGCACAACTCTCATGCTTTTATTCACTCTCATAAGGCTATTCTCTCTTTTTGGGATTTTTTTGGGTAAGGGAAAATAAGAGAAATTTTTGCTATTTGGGCAGCTTTTTCCTTATGCATACACGTCTCTTAGCTGTTGTGAGATTATTTTTCAAAATTTTTGGCATGGAAAGTCATAGTCTTTTGTTGTTTGAGGCTGCATTTTCGAAAAGACATAACAAAACCTGCATCTCTTTGGACACGGAGAAAACAAATTGGCAAGAAGTCGCATCAGGTTTTTACTATAAAGTGTCTTTGTACATATGTATAGAGACAAAATAAGCAAAATTTTTGTATGAGGCATGTATATATATGTACACATGTTATATAAAAAGAACAAAAAGAACAAAAGGGGTGAATTTTGAAGGACTTTTAGTACCTCCCTCACTGGTACATAGAACCCCCCCAAACTTACTCCACACTCTATCCCAGAGTTGTGAAGTAGATCAGGTAAGGTAATGTTTACTCAGTGAGGGTTAGATGGTGAGTGCGCCTTTGCCAGATAGAAGCTCCCACACATATTCTCTGCATTTGATGTGGTAGTCGATGTGGTGGAGCTGGTCAGGCGTCACTTTATTTGATATCCATTCCAGCACGAAGATGCCGCAGTCGTTGGATAAAGGAATTTGTTGAGGACTGCGGTGGCAGAACTGAAGCTCGTGCCATTTTCTAGCTGCTGTCTCCAGGAATGGTTGTATCAATACTGCCACCTCATCGTATTATTTTCGTACTAAGCGCTCGAGAGATGTCAATGTTGTCGATGTACACTGTACCGAATGATCTTTGTTGCTGTCCGAGCTATTGTAGAAAATTCTTGCTTGTTGTTGAGTGTTCATCGTCAGGAGCATCCAGTGGTTGTAGTGTAGGATAGGTAGGAAAATGATACATGGAACTCTACACTACAACCCTGCCAGAAATGATTATTTCACTCCTGACTCATCGGCTAGGCAGATGTCGTTGAACAACATTGGATGGGCTATGTATGTGTGTTCAAATTTCTTCTATATTATCTGGATGTAGGTGGCCGCCACTAATATCGCCAGGCATCCTCCTTTTACCATGTCCCTCAAATCGTTGACTGAGACTATGACACTGCCTGCCTCATAGATGACGTCTGTGGGGGTAGAGTCTGCTAACTTAAGAAAAATGTCATTGACCTGTTCCTGTGTGAGCGTAGAACATGAGAAATGTTCAAAGTTGTTGATCATTTCTTCTGAAGTGTCGGGCAAACCAGGGTCTTCAATTTCGCATACTTCTTGCAGAATTTCTAACCGCTTGCCCACCCCGTAGGCGTCTGCTTCTATCTCAGCTTCTACTTCTAGAGTGCTCCTGGGTTGTGATGATTCCTCTGCTTTGTCACTATCCAGCAGCTTGTCCGGTACCCCTGCATCTTGGAAGTAGCGCTTGTCTTTGATCAGCAGTAGAGAGTAGGTGCTCCTGAGTTGAAAGGAGTCTTGGCCCTGGAGGTTCCTTATATTTCCAAATATGTTGAGCAGCTCCATGGCGCACAAGACGACAAGTGCACTATTCCCACTTCCTGATTCTGGTTGGACGGGGAAGTCTCTGGTAGAGAAGAAGTTCCAAATGCCACTGTGATGTTGGACTCCTTGCTTGATAGCTCGAAGAAGACACATCGGCAAAAGCCTGAGATGTTTATCTTCTGGGCGACTGAAGATAAGTCTTGAGCGTGGCACCTCCTCGTTGCAACAGCTGAACAGCTGGACATCATTGTTCCGGAGGTCCGCCATGCATAGGAACCAGTTGTTGCGGTGCTTGTATGGGACCAACATGAGGTTCGTGTTGTGTTCTTCAATATGTTGCAGCATGTTGGCCACCGCAATGGAGTCTGATACTCCCATCATCAATCTTCTCTCCAAGGTCGGGGTGGCATTGTATATCATTTGCCGACCTGTCCTGGTGCTGATATTATTGATGATTGCACCCTCCAGGACCCTAAATAGCTTTTCCCGACGACAGCTGGGGAGCGGAATAAGCTTCTAAGTGTTCCCTATTGTATTGAAAAGTAGCCTTCGCTCCAGATTTCTTCTTCTTTGTCAGCCTGCGACCTCAGGAACTTATTCAACAGCTTCTGGTCCCTGATCGTCAGGTATCTGATGGCCCTTCTGTCGATGTCCACCATCTCAAAAGAATGTATCTCTGACAGTGTAGAGAATTCATCTGTTGTCGACCTTTTTCCTATGGGGGGTGTTTTTGGTTGGTAGCTTCAATGTCCGCCCCATCTCCCTCTGACTCATCAGAAGAATCCTCCCTGATGTTGACTGATTCATCATTATCTTCTACTTCATCAAAGGAGGCAGAGGGAGCATAGTGATCTACGCCTCGGGAGCTCTCCTCTCTTACTGGAGACCCATCAGCAAACTTGTGTGTTGTCTCTTTATCGGGCATTGTAGAAGGCCCGCTTGAAGAAGACGACACACTAGAAGTTGAGGGTGCGGATGAGGAGGGTGCAGAGCCTAAGCCTGGGGGTGACGGAGACCTTCTCGAATACCTTGGGCATGGATGGTCATCCCCCCTGTTCAGCCTCTCCTCAATCGCGTCAAGGCGCTGGAGGGCCTCCTGTAGTGTGGCGTTGAGTTCCTCTAGTTGGCTGAGAAGGCCAACTAGAGTCAGCAGTTGTCGCTCATGGCTATTCAGTCTCTACTAGAAGATAGAAAACTTGGGGGTTAGCGAAGTAAAAGTAGTGGAGTGGCTTTCTGTTACCTCCCACAAGTTATCGAGTTCATGCCCCAGCATCTGTCTGAGCGATGGAGGGGCTCCTGCAGATCTCCCTCTCATCCTCGCGACACTCCTCCCACATGAAGATCTACCCGACGAGTGTGCAGCCTCACTCAGGGTAGTGTCAATCTGGATTGTTCCGCGGCAGCTTCCATCGGGGCTAGCGTTGTTGTCTCAGCCGTGGTTGCCTCGGCGACCTCCATGATCACCAGTACTTCTTTTGCCACAACAGATGTTGTCGTAGGAGCGATGACATCTTTATTAATTGCTGCCGTCAGTGGCTCAACATGAGTTGTGGAAGATTTTTTTCTGCCGAGTGTCGAGAGGAATTGGTTCTCCTCTTGTAGCTGCCCTCTCTTGTATACTGGTGGTGGCGGCGTAAGCGGCTTCGACTGCCACCGCTTCAATATCTGCGCTGGTGAAAATTAGATTTTCTACGTCGTAGTTGGCACAGCTAGGAAGCGGAAGGAGGGTGTTTGTTCTTGTGAATTTGTAGAAATAGCTTCGCCCCTCCTTCTTGATGATGCTGGCCCTCATGAGGAACTTGAGGTCAATCTTCTTGTCACCCCTTGTCCTCAAAAGACTGCGCGGTTCCCTTGGGTACCCTAACCCGACCGCAATCAAATTGATGCTGCCACCCATGCAGTACTCCTTGGTGGCATCTTTTATGGGGTGCAACCTATTCAGCAAGAAGCATCCCAGGTTGACCACTTTTCCATCCATCATGTGCCACATGAGATGGAGTTCTTCAGTGTAGATGTTGCTTGATTCACTCTTGTTGAAGAGCAAACACACCACAAACTTGTGCACTATTCTCCAGAAGTAGGAGTGCATCGCCGCCACCTTGCTTCCCAGCTTGAATGATGACTCGTCGGTCAGATTTCTCTAGAGCTTTACGGGATTGAACATGTCTCCTTCGGTGATCATTGCACCATTGTTTAGAAGTTCCTTCTCTGCCTCGCTGGAAGAGAAGATCTCATTGAGTAGCTTCTCAGAGATGACATGCTCGACATTGTATAGCCGCCCCTGCAGTCTGTCTGCTCTGCCATATTCTTCGATTTCCTCAGGTTTATTCTGCACCCGGCGGAGAGATGACATGAACTCCCTGGTGAGTTCAGTGTAGGAGGCGGAGTGGCCGAAGCAGATCTTCCTTAGCCCTTCTACAGCTAGGACATTTTCCAGCCTGTCGAAAATGCCTAGTTGAAGGAAGCACGACTGGTGGAAGAATCTGCTCGGCCTATAGATTTTTGTTGCCAGTTCTGAGCATCGACGCCCGTGCTCATTGTCTCTGGGCACGAACCTACCTAGTGTGTGATCCAGAGGTTCTGCCACCGTGGTTGAAGCTGTTGTTGGAGCCGTTACTTCTTCCATCCTTGGTCTCTTTTCAGCCGTGGATGGCCCATCTACCTCGGGGTTTAGGCGTTTCTGCCCGACCGTCGTAGCTCCTACTGTGTCCTCGGTGTCGATCCTCTGACCATGTTCATCAACTTGAACAATGGTTTTCTTGGTACGGGCCATTTCTGTTATCATAAGACGAGTTTATTAAGCATTTAAATGTTTCACCTTACTCGTAAAGTCGATATCGATGTCTAAAAGAAAATTGATTGCATGATAAGAAAAGTTCGGCCCGATACAAGAGCTACCCGACAGCACCGTATCGAGCTTCAAAACTAAGTAATATGATGCTTGCCCGATACACCTGTGTCGGGCGATACGAAGTTTGGCTCAAATTCACCATAGGTTCATCGTGAGACACCGAGCGTCATCGCGAACAGATTTAATGCCCGATACGATCGTCCTGAAAAAGGATGTCGCCCGTCACACAAGACGATACAAGACTGGGCGACACAGGCATTGCTCGATATAAGGTATCAGGCAAGCACACGTTATAGATGTGTCGCGCGACATGCTCAAAAGGTAACCCCGCCAACACAATTGTGTGTCGAGCGATACTAGGAAACCAACTAAGGTCGTGAGTCCGATATGAAAAAGCACGACATGAGGGTCGTGTCGGGCAAGCCAAATGATACGACTGTCAGGTTATACCTTTATGATCTTAAGATAGCTTGCGCGACACGGGAGCAGAAGCTAGTTGGTCAATACTAGAGCGAAAAAAAGAAATTACTGCATGATACAGGAGTAGGTGAGGAGTAAATTTCATTGACTGACAAAGTTTGATCTCAGATACTATATATAGCAATCCAGGTCGGGGGTAAAATGGGTAAAATAGGGGCACATGTCGGCTGAGGAGACAAATAATTCCCGAGACGGGTAGTAAAATGAGTCCCATCCATCAAATCAAGGGCTATTACTCATGCCGCCAGACACGAATGATCGCTGCTTGGTGTATCGCCCGACATGGCTTATTGCTGAGGTGCGATGCCCGATACGACATCGCCCGATATGGGCATGCTCTGCGATGTGCTTAGGTTCTTGCCTGATATTGGCCAGGGAGCAAGGTATCTTTGCCTGATACAAGGCTCTTCAAACAAGATTTATGATGGAAAACTAAAAATAAAGAGAAGGAAAAATCAATTGATGGGTAAAACATCATTGGCCTAAGGTGAAGTTCCCGACCTCAGATAGCATTACTCATCAATGCTCATAAAACTGAGCGGTGGCCCATAAAATTGAAGAGTCAGAGCATGTGACTCATGCGCTGACTCGGGCCTTATTACAATCATAATGTTCATAATGTTTTTCTTGCAGGAAAGGAAATAATGTCCTATTCTAGGAAAAGTAAAAACTCGGGCTGTCTCCCGAGGAGCGTTGTAGTTAGCGTAGTCAGCTCGACAGCTTCAGGTCCTTCACTTTGTGCATTTAGCTGTTTTTGAATCATACAAACTTATCTCCGTCCTTCTCACGAACGCTTCATCTTCATAGAATCTTTTTACTCTGTGCCCGTTCACTGGAAAATCTTTAGATGGATCATCTTTATCATACAGCTCCATCATTCCTGATGGATATATCTTTGCTACGGTGAAGGGTCCAGACCACCTTGTTTGCAGCTTACCTGGAAAAAGATGAATAGAAGATTTAAATAATAAAACTTTGTCATCTTCACTCACATCCTTCTTCCTCGGGTGGGCATCATGCCACACCTTGGTCCTCTGCTTATAGATCCTTGCATTCTCATAGGCATGTATTCTCATCTCTTCGAGTTCCTGTAACTGTAGATATCTTTTCTCCCCTACCTTTTCCAGATCAATATTCAGGAACTTAATCACCCAAAGAGCCTTGTGTTCAAGCTCTAAGGGTAGATGACATGATTTCCCATAAATCAATTTGTAAGGGGTGGTTCCAATGGGTGCTTTATATGCAGTTTTGTAGTCCCAAAGGGCGTCATCGAGCTTCATTGACCAATCTTTCCTCGTGCGGCTGACAGTCTTCTCTAAAATCTACTTAATCTATCTATTCAAAACCTCCACCTGCCCAGAAGTTTGTGGGTGGTAGGGCGTAGCGACCTTGTGTTTAACCCCATACTTCCGCAGGAGTGCTTCAAACTATTTTCCCCGAAATGCGATCCACCATCGCTTATCACAGTATGAGGTACTCCGAAGCGAGGGAAGATAGTCTTCTCAAACAACTTGATCACTGATTTGGAGTCACAAGTTTGAGTGGCAACAACTTCCACCCAATTAGACACATAATCTACCTCGACTAAGATGTATTGATATCCTTTTGATGGGGGAAATAGACCCATGTAGTCAATTCCCCATACATTAAAGATCTCGACTTCGACCCAATTGGCCATAGGCATCTCATTTCTTCTCCCAATGTTTCCTATTGATTGACATTCTTTACAAACTTTTACATAATTTGCAGCATCCTTGAACAAGGAGGGCCAGTAAAAACCCGATTGCAGCACCTTGGCGGCGGTCCTTTCGCTCCCCAGGTGTCCTCCATAAGGTGAGGCATGACATTCTTTCAGGATGTTTGGAACTTCTTCTTTAGGGATACACCTTCTATACAGGTTATCTGCGCATCTTCTAAAGAGAAGAGGATCATCCCAGTAGTAGTTCTTTACATCTGAAAAGAGTTTCTTCTTTTGATTGTACATTATATCAGGAGGCAACTCTCCGCAGGCAAGATAATTACAAATATCTGCAAACCAAGGCAAATTCTCATCTTTAGTTTCAACCATCAGCAAGGCTTCATCAACATAGTTGTCGTTAATAGGTGGCTCTTTCTGGTCTTCGACTATGATCCTTGATAAGTGGTCGACAGCTACATTTTTTGCACCCTTCTTATCAATGATCTCGTGGTCAAACTCCTAGAGTAACAAAGCCCACCTTAACAGCCTGGGCTTGGTATCCTTCTTCTGCATAAGATATCTTATTGCCCCATGGTCTGTGTAGACCTTTACCTTTGTTCTGATAAGATAGGATCTGAACTTGTCGAAAGCAAAAACAATCGTGAGCATCTCCTTCTCTGTAGTCATGTAATTTGCCTGAGCCTCATCCTAGTATGACTGGCATAGCAAATGACGTGGTGCCTTCTGTCCTTTTTCTGTCCCAGGACTGCTCCTACAACATAGTCACTGGCATCGCACATAAGCTCGAAAGGTAGCTCCCAATCTGGATCATGAAGGATAGACGGTGAGATAAGAGCATCCTTTAAGGCTTGAAAAGCATTTAGACAATCGTTAGAGAAGTTGAATTCAACATCCTTACCCAGAAGGTTTGACAACGGTTTTGAGATCTTCGAGAAGTGTTTTATGAATTTTTGATAATAGTCGGCCTGCCCGAGGAAACTCCGCACTCCAGATACAAACTTCGGTGGAGGAAGTTTAGATATAGCTTCAACCTTGCTAACGTCTACCTCGATGCCACGCCTCGAGACTTTATGCCCTAGCACAATGCCTTCTCGTACCATAAAATGGCACTTCTCTCGTTTCAGGACTAAACTCTTTTCTTCGCAGTGTTGCAAAACCAGAGATAGGTTTTTCAGACAGGCATCAAAATCCTTTTCATAGACAGAAAAGTCGTCCATGAAAACTTCCACGATGTCTTCCAGAAAATCCGAAAACATCGATATCATGCAACGCTGAAACGTTGCGGGAGCATTGCACAAGCCGAAAGGCATTCTTCGGAAGGTGTAGGTCCCATAGAGATAGGTAAAAGTAGTTTTCTCTTAGTCGTCTGGTAAGATGGGGACTTGATAAAACCCAAAAAAACCATCCAAAAAGCAGAAATAGTCATGATGTGCTAATCTTTCCAGAACATGATCAATGAAAGGAAGCGGATAATGATCTTTTTTTTGTGGCTTGGTTCAATTTTTGGTAGTCTATACACATCCTCCATCCGGTGACGGTCTGAACCACCACTTCATCGCCCTTGTCTCCTTTTACTACTGTTATACCTCCTTTCTTCAGTACCACATGAATTAGACTCACCCATTTACTGTCACTGATTGGGTAAATGATCCCTGCATCCCTCAATTTGATTACTTCTTTATTCACAACTTCTTTTAGCATCTGGTTCAATTTCCTCTGGGGTTGAGCTAGAGGTTTAGTAAATTCTTCCCAATTAATGTGATGCATACATAGCGCAGGGCTAAGGCCTTTGATATCCTCTACCGAATATCCTATAGCCTGCCTGTGGAGCCTCAACTCCTCGAGGAGCTTTTCCAATTGATCCTTCATAAGATAGGCATTAACGATGATAGGATTTCTCTCTTCTTGATCTAGAAATTCGTACCTTAAACCTTCAGGCAGTTGTTTCAACTCTGGTTTAGCCTTGGGTGCCTTTTCTTCTGGTTCCTCCTCTAGAGAGGCAAACTTAACTATTTCTATTACCTCTTCCTCGTCGCTCAGATCTTCATCAAACCGATTTAGATAGTTGAGAAACTTGACAACCTCTGGATCTTCAAAATCTTCAGAATCAGAATCTTGATTGCTTAACTCTCTCATGAGCGGGTCTACAATTACGACATCTTCTTCCACCTCTTCACAAAATTGGTTGTAGCTTTCGACAAAGTAAGCAGATTCTAGTAGGGACGGTCCCTGCATAGCATCCTTTACTTTGAAATCTAAGTGGTCGTTTACGACCCTTAGAGTGATTATTCCTTCAGCAACATCAATCGATGCTCTTCCTATATCCAAGAAGGGGCGTCCAAAGATGATAGGATAGTTAGGGTCCTCCACAGTGTCAACGATAACAATGTCACAAGGAATGAAGAAACTTCCCACACAGATCAGTACATCCTCAACAACTCCTACAGGTCTTTTGAAAGAATGGTCTGCCAATTCAATCGTCATGTCATTCTTGACCATATCAGTCAAACCCAAACGTTGCGCCAGGCTTAGGGGCATAAGGTTGATGCTAGCCCCTAAATCAGCAAGACCTTTTCACTCGATGTTATCTCCAATGGCAAAAGGAATGGTGAAAGCCCCTGGATCCTTCTTCTTTTTGGGTAAATCCACCTTGCCAAAAGCAGAAGACATACTAGCTAGATGCACGGTCTCAATCCTTCCGCCTCTTTTCTTCTTGGTGATCAGATCCTTGAAAAACTTGGTGTAGGTCAGCATTTCCTCTAAAGCATCCAGAAAAGGTACTTTGAGGTGAATCTTCTTTACTGACTCCATAAACCTCTCATAACACTTTTTAAGATGTGCCTTTATCAGTTTGTAGGGGAAAGACAACTTAGGAGAGTAAGGAGTTCTTTTACCAAATAGTTCCTCCATAGATATTGGTTCTAGCTCCCTGACATGAGCTTGTTGGTTGTCTTCCTCTGCGGGATATTCTGTCATAGTCCTTGATTCAGGTTCCTTGGGTCTGGCTTCTTCAGGGTGTTCTACTGTCTTCTCTGATCTCAACACCGCCATTTTAGCAGATTCAGTATTGGAGGGTATCTTACCTGAGGGATTCTTTATTAACTCGGCCATCTGGGCCAAATGCTGATCTATTTGGCATTAGTGAGTTTGCATGTCCACCATCTGAACCTGAATTGTGTTTAGAACTCCTGAATTTAACAGCGTGCTTTGCGCCAACTGGTTGTTGATAGTATCTTGAATTTTGACAAAATCGAACAATTGACCCACCAAATCTGGTTGGTTCGAGTTCTTGTCCTGACTTTGCTCCTTAGCTTGACCCTGGCTTTCACTAGGGTTAGCTGCTTGGTGACTTTGGTGCTTTCCTTGCCCTTAGGAGTTTGCCTTGTTCGATTGGAAATTGGTAGTTGTGGTGAACTGACCTTGTCCCCCCCCCATTTTCTCAAAACCTTGCGGTTGCTTGGTTGGGTTATTCAGCTGATGCGAGTTTTTGGACGCATCCTTGTTGCCATAGTTAAAACCAGGGTGATCCGGTCTCTTGAAGTTGACAAAAGAGACGTTCTCGACTTCCTCTACTTCGGATTCACTTTCAGTTGACTCTTCAGGTCAGATGTAAACACAATTATCAATCTCGTGTCCACCTTCTCTGTAGGTGACACATTTCATAACTTTCTCAACTTGTTTCTTCCCTTTTCCACCTGATTCTTTCAATTGTCTGACATCAGTGGCTATCTTCTGGATTTGAGTGGTGATAGCTTCCAGAGCTTTGGATTCGACGAAAGGCCCTTCACTAGTGGCCTTTTTAGCATGTCCTCTATCAGATTTGTCGTAGTCGGTGCCGGCCTGCAACTCGGCCATGTTTTCGATGATCTTTTTGGATCTACTAGGCTTCTTACCAAAAAATTAGCTTCCTGCATCTACATTCAGTGATACCCTTTTTTCAGGGGTTAGACCATTGTAGAAGGTGGTTATCAGAAAACCATTCTTGTATTTGTGATGGGGGCAGTCTCTCTGATATTCTTGATACCTTTCCCATGCTTCGTGAAGATTCTCATTCAGCTTCTGCATGAACGACGTGATCCTTTGTCTATTCCTGACAGTTTTCTCCGTAGGGTAAAACTTTTTCACAAAAGCGTCTGCCAGCACATTCCTTCCGTTTAGAGCTTGATGCGGTAGACTGAGGTACCAGGATAGAGCCTTGTCCTCTAAAGAAAAGATGAAGCCCTTGCAGTATATGACTTCTTGTGGATCTCCCCGCATTTTAATGGTATCACAGATATTCTTAAAAGCATCTAGATGATGGTAAGGGTTATCGTTCTTTGAATTCCCTCGGAAGCTCTTATTCTGGATCATAGATATGACAGATGGTTTCAGCTTAAAGTTTGTTGCATTGAACCTTGGGATGACAACAAGACATCTTGAGTTATTGGCCTTTGTGGCAGCCAACTCCCTGAGGGTCTTTTCTTCTTTGTTAGAGTCTTCACTGACACTGTCCCCTGGTTCTGCTCCTGATTATGTTGATTTCTTCTACATCTTCGGTGGTGATGACACCTCTCGTGGTGATGGTCATCCTTGAATTGTTCTATTTTAGGTTCTTCATGTTGCTGGTCACCATCATAACGGTCATTGTCCTCATGCGGAGGTGAGTGAGGTCTAACTCTAGCGTGTCGCTCACCCTCTGAAAGAGGTGGTTTGACGCGAGGTGGCATGTCTAGCGGTGTCGGTGCTCAAATTGAGCAAAATGCTTCTTTCTTGAGTACCTGAATAGACCGTATAATCAAGTTAGAAAACTTGTATCAATAAAATGAACTACTCTATACTCATTTCAGGTTAGAAAATCAAAAGGGAAAAGGTGTTGTCAAGCTCATTACTAAATTTGAGGCACGGGAGTGTAGTTAGTGGATTCGGGTTCGTTAACAGTACCGTTTTGCCTTGTCCCCGACAACGGCGCCAAAAAGTTGACCGGCCTAAATCGTGCGTCTAAAAGGAGAAGATTTGAAGTAGTTGAACTTTTAAATTACCCGACTCTTAGGCCCCCGCAACGATGACGGGGTCCGAAGCAGCAATCGGGGTCGAACCATAGGGACAAAGGGGGTAGTGTTAAGAATACGGAATCGACACTCTACACTCCGGTAAGGGTAAGGTGAGGATAAAGTTCCCAAAGGGAACAACAGGTGAAGATCGATAAAATAAAAGAAAACTATCTCCAACTGGAGTTACAAGGAAAATTAAGGTTTTTGGCATTTATCAGTTTTTAGGATTTTAGCGCAACAAAACCAGAGGAGATAACACTATTTCTTTGGTAAGGAACGAAGGAGGAAAACTTCGGTATAACAAGCGGCAGCAGGAACATCCTGTACCCCTTCTCTCAAAGAGGGTACCTCTAACTAAGCACCAACACCCTCTCTTGAGGTTGCTAGACTTGGGTCAGAGTGGAAAGATAACCAAAGCAACTCCGATCCTAGGTACTCTCTTACTCCCGGATCAGACCAAACACTAGAGCCACAACACTTCTCTCGAGGGAGTTGCAGTGGGAAACACGATTCGATACTAGTCAAAACATGATCCAAGCGTACAAGCTAGAGTTAGTAATCATCCCACAAAAAGGAACCAAAAATAAAGTCAACAGATAATTAAAACTCCTCTAATTCCATTAGTGTAATCATTATATAAAAGGGGTTTGGTTACATTGCGTAATTAAAGAAAGTAAATGACTGAAAAAGGGAAGATAAGTATTGCCTCCTTGATTTAGGAGATCGACAAGCAGAAATAGATCCCTAATGTACCTCTAGCCCGATACCGGGTGGGAGCCTTACCCAATATGCCTATGTTGGGTGGTGTCCCCTGTCGGGTGACACGCCATGACAGGCAGACGTATCAATCAAAGCGCTCCCGCCCGATACGGTCGTTTTGGGATGCCACCCTCTCGGGCGACACACCGTGACGGTTGATTCGTATCGGGCTTGGTATCATGTCGAGATAGAGACCACTTAGAGTATCGGGTTCCTCATAACGGGTGGCCTTTCTAGTCGATATCGGGGCTACTACGGCGACTGGGACAGATTCTAAGTGAACCATTCCTACCCTCTCGGGTCGGGGAAGTGCTCACCTAGTATCGCCTGGTACACCTCTGGGACGTGACATGCTAGCTCCATGTGCTTTCCAAAGTTATCTTTCGTGAGATTCTGACCCTCCATCCCGTCGAGATCCTATAGCTGCTATTTATAGGCAGCGGTTGGAAGAGGTTGCGGTTCTCCGGGTGCCACGTGTCCTCCATCAACTCTATTAGCGCGGCTTCAGGGATGCTCGACGTGTGTGTTTCCTGGCACAACGGGTGGCGGGAAGCAAGCATATCGGGTATCACGACGGGTGGGCGCCTGTCAGTGGGTGTCTTGTATCGCGTGACACGCTTCAGTAGTCGTGGCGAGTACAGGTACCTTTTAGGTAAGTGGCGTGTCGCCCGTCAGAGCCTTCTTGCGCGGCACACCCATGTCATGCAACATCTGTATCGGGCTACTGCGGTGAGGTGTGAGTGTATCGGCCGACTGGTCGATGCAGGTAAAACACATTCATGGGTCGGGATGGGCTTTTTTCTTATTTTGACTGGAAAACATGAGGAAAACTCTACAAAAGATGATAAAATTGGGTTAAGAGAGTAGCGCGACCTGTTTATTCAAAACATGATAAAAAGGAGAGGATAATAGTTTAAAAGGGCAGTTTTGACAACGAAATATGGGCCAAAAATGTCACAAAATTTGGCGTTATCAGTGGCATGATGGAGATGCTAGCACCAAGATCTGCTAGTCCTTTCTTGCATGAAGAATCACCGATATGGCAGGAAATCCCAAAAGATCCTGGATCTTTCTATTTCTTTGGAATCTTAATCTGGATGATGTCCGAAGTGGTTTTAGCTAACTTGACTGTCTCATATTCTTCAGTTATATATTTCCTGGTGAGGAGTGACTTTAAGTACTTTGTCCAAGATGGTATCTCAGCAAGCGCATCCAAAAAGGGTATATCAACATGAAGTTTCTTCATAGCTTCTTTAAACTTATTGAACCGAGTATCCATCTTTGTTTGCATTAAACGAGTAGGGAATAGTATACGAGGCTTGTATATAGGAATATCAAGTTCTGGGGTTTCAGTTTCTTCGTTAATAGGTTTCTCAAGACTTTCCTTATCTGTCTTATCAGTAGTTACTGGTTCTTCTACTTGAAACACCAGTGTTGTTGAGTCTTGAATGATCACATGCTCATCCTCATTAGTAACGACTACATGTGTCTTGATAGGAGGATCAGAATAGTCTTTTCCTAACCTGGTGGTGACAACCTTCAATTGTTCGGGATGCTTAGGATTATTCTCGGGTTGGCCAGCAAAGGCCCCAATAGGCGACTTTATGCTAGTTGCAAGTTGAGCTAGTTGAGATTCAATAGCCTTCTGCTGAGCTTGTTGGTTAGCTATCATAGTTTGTTGAGTTTGCAACATCTTTTCAATGGATGATAGTTTGTCATCAAGAGAAACTAGACCTGCTTGTTATCCTTGTTGTTGATAAGGAACTTGGTTAAGACTCTGGTACTGGGAGTTGTTTTGATGGTTAATGAAGTTCCTATTATGAAAATTTCCCCTGTACTTTCCTTGATTTCCAAAATTCTGTTGTAGATTGTACTAAAATCCTGGTGGTCCTCGTGGCTGGTTGCTCGAACCAAATTGATGTGAGTTTACTGCTCTAGAGTGGTTTCCATATTGAAATCCTAGATGATTCCTATTTTGATTCAGATTGTAGTAACTTTGACCAGGGATGGTATTAACAACGTTAAGATTTTCTATTTGACCATTATCTCCTTGGCCACATACGTTGCTCAGAACAACATCATAAAGAACATTGCATGATAAGGTGGAATGATCAATTCCTTTACATGCTTCACAGAATAGGGAAGCATACTTGACTTGTTCTGGTTGTCGAGTGGGTGAACGTCCTCTTCCAATGGAAGCAAGAGATGATTCAATATGGTCTTGCTTGACAACTAAGAATTTTAAGGTTTCAGTGATAGATTTGTACTCGGGAGTAGCTTCGGCCATAGCTACTTTAAAAACTCCTTTACCTACAGATCTACCCCATTTGTCTTGATTTTCTGCTCCCAGGGTGACGACTCTCCATGCGCTGTCATAACTTTGACACATGAAGTTTCCTCCAGACGAGGAATCTTGGAATCTCTTAACATCATCATCCACACCCGTATATAAAATCTCAATGAGTTGGTTCTTGGGAATTCTGTGGTGTGGACACTTGCGCAGTAGCTCGTTGTATCTATCCCAAGCTTCAGCAAGGGTTTCTCTAGGATCTTGAGTGAAATTTGTTATCCACCCTCTAATTTCATAGGTAAGAGATGGAGGGTAGAACTTTTCTAGAAACACATTTTGGAGTTGTTCCCAGGTGGTGATGGGTATTTCTCTTTGCAGTGAATTGTACCAACTTATAGCTCTATCAGCAAGGGAGTACTTGAAGAGACGGAGTCGAATGGAATCATTTGTGACTCCATTTTGTTTTGTCATGGCACATAGATCAATAAATCTCAGAAGATGTTCTTGGTTATCTTCTCCTTGCTTGCCATAGAAAGGGTTATTCTGAAGTAGGGTGATCCAATGCGCTCTTATCTCAAAATTAGTAGTGTTGATAGAAGGAGGTTGTACTGGATGATGAACATTCATAGCTTTCGGGATTGAGAACTCTCTAAGATCCGTTCGTAGTTCAGCTGCTTGCGTCGCTTCTTGCGCCACTGCTTGCGCTGCTAGGATTTCCTGTTGAACCGCAACCCTGGCTTCTTACATGAGCCTCTCTCTTTGTGCATTGATGGCTTGAGCCACCCTTTGGGCTACCTCTTCTTCTTGAGCCATCCTTGCTTGATTTTCTCTGATCTGACGATGAAAAGTTCTGTCTATCTCGGGGTCAAAGCTTGTTGTTAGTTCGGGGCTGTCCGGACGGTGCATGCACTATGCCTTGGATTGTAACTGAGATAGAAAGATTTTGAAAATGAGATCCACAAAGTAGAGTCAAAGTCAAGTAGATGATCGATTTTATCAAAAGAAAAACAAAATCCTAGATTAGCCTTAGAAGAACTAGATTTGACTAACTGATTCCGTTGCCCCCGGTAACGACGCCAGAATTTGACGTGGATTTTATCGCACACAAACTCACTCAGGGTTGAAATCCCCGAGCTTTTACCAAAACCAAAGTGCAATAATACCACCCGCAAGTGGACGAGTCTTATCGTAGTATAGTTAAGGATTGGACCCAAAGGACAACATTTTTAAGAATCTTTGTCAGTCTAGTCTAGTTCGAGTTAAGGCTAATATTTAAAATGATTGGTTGATTTAAGGTTACTTAAACTAATTGTAAGAAAGTAAAAGCTGAATTAGAGTTGGGTCTAGATCAATGATATGGAATCGCTGGGATGGTATCGAGTTTCACGACTACTACACACGCAAACACATTCCAATGCAAACAATCCATGCAAGATAAAATGATCCAAATAGAGCTACTGCAGAACCCCCCATACGGGCATTAGGTTCGCGTAAGGATCACCTTAGGCATCAGATGTCTCGTCACCAACCGGATCACTTACTTACAACTCCGAAGATACATAAATCCAACGAAGGTTGTGAGCCCCCTATACAGGCGTTAGGCACACAGAAGCATCACTAAAGGCTAGATGGCTCATCCCCTCACGGATCATACACTTACAACCTCGAAGACATTCCATTCTATTTATAGTTTGGGAGTCAACTGCATTAATCGATAAGCAAGCAAGTGATAGATCTACAAACTAACATCGATGATAAACAAAGATGATACAAAATCCAACTAAGGCTGTGGTCCTCCCTGAGGGATGTTTAGACCATAGAAGTGTCACCGTAGGCTAGATGTCACGTCCCCTCACGGATCATACACATACAACCTCAAGGAATCTTATCATAAGTTCTCGTCAAAGAGTCGAACTTTGTAAACTGCCATTCTATCCCACATAGAGAAGATTTCATAGTATAGGAAAGAACAAGATGAAAGCAAGGAGATCATCAACTACGAATATGCCAATTAACAATTTAATGGAAAGTTATATACTTTTCTATGGAGAGTTTAACAAAAGAACATGATTGCATGGGCAGCGGGGCTAGTCCCCGCACCCCAGTGAAAAGGTACTACTCGCTCATGATGCAAGAAACAAGAAGAATAAGAAAGAGAGAGAAATTTGCCATGAACTCGGTGCAGAAGGTAGTCGCAGCTCGGTGAAGAAAATACCACCTTCTACGTCGTGTCGGAGCTGATTTGGACGTGAACGGGAGATGCCAAGACCGAACAGTCTCCCTCGCTCCGTCTTCATTCTCTTCTCAACCTCCTTGGTTGCAACACAGGTAGTAGGTGGAATGAAACTGGCATGGACGACATGGATTTGGATCAGACTTGTGTACAGGAAGCCTGTCGGCGTCCCAGAACCCCCCTCCAAAAGGGGACCCTACTGGCCCTATTTATAGGCATGGGGATGGTCTTCACATTTTTAGTATGTTTTCAGTCCAAACAGTTTGGGAGATATTTTTTTTGATCAAACAGTTTTGCTCTCTCAGTTTGGTGTCCAATTGTTTTGCATGCAATTGGCTTAAACGGTTTTGATAGCAGCAGCTTCAGATGGTCTTGTGTAATGCTCCATTCGGTTTGCATGCATTAGCATTTCACGTGAACTTCTCAAATGGTTTGGAAGGGAGTCTTGGTTTGCACAAATGACCTTCACATTTCAGCAAGTGGCCATTCGGTTTGCATGTAAACAAGTGACCAATCGGTCTTCTCGTACGGGCATGCAAATGATTTGGTCTCATAGCCAATTACCTCAAATGGTTTCAGCACATATTTAACCATACATTTTGGTGATCATTTCAATTGGTTACATGCATGCATGCCCTCCCATGCATGTAACTATTCCACACGATTTGGATTTGCATATGGTTCGCTCTATTTGGTTTTGCAAGCTGCTCAATATCCCATTCGGTCTTCATTAGCTCAAACGGTCTTCGTATTCAAAACGCTGCTCATTCGGTCTTCGTTCAAGATGAAGTAAGTGATCTTGAAGTCCTTCATTTAGTTTTCTCACAGCTGGTAAACAGTGTGCACTTGGCCTTTCGATCTTGAGACCGTTTGGACTCAAATGGTCTTGAGACCGAATGGGCTCAAACGGTCTTGAGACTGAATGGGCTCAAACGGTCTTGATACCGAATGGGCTCAAATGGTCTTGAGACCGAATGGGTTCAAACTGTCTTGAGACCATTTGGACTCAAATGGTCTTGAGACCAAATGGGTTCAAATGGTCTTGAGACCGAATGGTCTCAAACGGTCTTTCTTGGTTAGATCAATCGGTCAGAACCAAGGGTGAATGAAGGTGGGCCCCCAGCTGATTGTTCATCTTTATCAAGACCTGCATTAAATCATCATAAATTCGGTTAAAACCATGATAATCAAATCAATTAAGTAATTTTGCACATTATGATGCATTTTGATATTTAAAGAGTGAAGTTGGATATGTTGAGTCAAAATGAGCCCAAGATGATTATTGAATTCCATGATGAATATGCATTCATCAGTGTTTTCCTCCTATTTGTATGAATATCCTTTATTCTTCTACTTGTGTTCTAATTATATTATCAGGGTGTTACATTTTATGGTATCAGAGCAAGGTTGTTACAACTCCTAGAGATATCTAAATGCTATCTTATGATGGGGACACACATGCTGACCACCCATTGTCACTACTTCAATCCCATCCACTGCTTGAGTTATAGGCATTGAGGCATCAACACAAAACAATGGTGATTTTCAGGAGGCAACTTGTTCTAATCTTCATTTATTAAAATTATACATTAGTTTGTAGAATTCATTACATCATCCACATTTTCATAATTAGTAATCCAAGTCACGTTTTAAGATGTTGGGTAGTAAATTTAAAGACAAATGTTCATAACTAATTGTTAACTTCAAAGTGAGTCAACTAAGAAGACGACACCACCACTTGATTGACTCATCCTAATAATGAAAATGTAGCAAAGGTAAAGAAGCCACCAACTAGCCCATCCTTCAGTCAACTGACTTACATGTAGTAGTTCTTCTAAGGGATCCACCTTGATAGACTAGCTTCTTCACTGAGATGATTGGTTGAGTGTGATCAACTTTATTAATGTTTACTAAAATTATTGAATATGATTATCCCAACAGCTCAAATGCCAACTGCCAACTCACATGTAGCTGAGGGAATCCCCAAGCAAATCCAACAAACTAACTAATTTTACTAGATAATTGCTTGGCTTTACTAGTTACACATTGACCACTTGTCTAATAAGAACTCTCTTTGCTAGATGATGAAATCATAACTTTGAAATTTATTGTTCTTTGAGGAAGTTTTAGAAATGAATAGCCGATTAAATGACCACCCTATCCAACTGACATACATTACTAAACTTTTACACAATGTAAGGGGATGTTGACTGATAACACTCTCAACCAAGTCACCCCCCAATATCTCACATGTCTTGTGAAAATTAGTAGTTGGTCGTCTCTTTTCTCTCCTCTTTTCCACCTAAGAAATAACAACACCATTAGATCTTATTTGAGGTAATCTTGACACATATTCTTCCATGGAACACCACTATCCATACAACTCTATTCTCCACCTCCCCTCTTTTCCTTCACAACCAAAAGAGTTGCACTGAAAACCTAGGGTTTATCTTCCTCCAACCAAAGAATTACCCACCACTACATCCATAGCTCTATCACCTTCACCACAAACAACACCCACAACACCCTCAAACGTGTGCCACCATTATCTTCTTCTTACCTCTAATACCAGAGAAACTCAACCGATCAACTCATCCAATTAGCTAATTGTCTCATCATTTTGACAACTAATCATTTCACTAATGTAGATGATCAACTTACATCCCTACAAACATCTAGTTCAAACGCAACATCACCAACCCACAATGCTTCACATCAAGGAAAAAATCTTTAATGCTATGGATAACGATGACAAGACGATCAAAGGAAAAGAAAAGGTATAAGTAAAGTAGGCCCACTCTCACACACTCCAAATCTCCTTGCATGCCAACATAGGGTAACTATTAGTATGTATGCCCAGAGAGCCAATCATATGAAGACTGTAATGGAATATCTTGTAAACGATTTGATTAATAATAAAGGCAATCTTTGTCAAAATGTTTTTTAATTATGAGATAATGGTATAACATGATAGATGTTTAAGGAATGAAGTTACTCAGTGACATATGTCTTCAGGTTAAAGAACTAAATAATGAGATCATTTGTATGTTAAGGGTACATACATTCTTGTTATGTCCCTAGTCAGATGTTATTATTGAAGATTATAGATAGTAATAATACATAAGGTTAGAGTGTGTGTTGGTTGATGATGAAATTTCATTAGTCATGATATATGATATCAAACCAAGCACATAGGTACTGGTTATAGAATAGTGTACCAGACAGACGCACCTTGAGATTGATACATAGAAACCACTGAATAGTAGTTAGAATCAATTCTAATAGCGATAGTGGTAGTTGTAGTTCTTAGACCTAAAATCACTATGCTCATCACATGTCATTCGATTTACTTTGTCTTCATCCAACATGACCTTGAATAAGGGTTACCATAACAGTGATAGTCAGATACATTGTGATAGATGGGATTTGACTATGAGTGATGTAGATGAGATTTTTCCCTCCTACTGGTTGATATTTGGGCCACTTCACTACTACAGAAATAGCATTCAGTGACACTTTTCTGGGCGTCGGTTATTAAGGAAAACCGACGCCTTCTATGTTAGGCGTCGGTTGTTTATGAAAACCGACGTCTATATTCGAAGACCAGCCAGACACGGGTACCGCTTTGTCTTCAGCGTCAGTTGTTTATAACAAACCGACGCTTAAAGTCGCCCGCGAAATCCATATTTCGATCAAAAAAAATAGTGTCATTAGCAGCGTCGGTTATATAGGTAGAAACCGACGCCTATGTGCGATGAAAATTTGCGCGAAAAGTGTCACCTTCAGCGTCGGTTATTAGAGTATAACCGACGCTGAAGAGGGTTCCCGCCAAACAATTTCATGAAAATATCGTCCAATTAGACGTCGGTTTTTTCAAACAACCGACGCTAAAGATGTTTAGGTGTCGGTTGTGTTAAACAACCGACGCTATTTGGGAACTTCATAACCCTCGATCGCCCGACTCTTCCCCTTTCTTCTGTTTCATTGCGAGCGATTTCCCTATTTCTTCTTCAGCTCCCCTTCTCCGGCGATTTCTTCTTCAGCTCCCCTTCTCCGGCGCCCCCTTCTCCGCCACCACTCCTGCTCGCCGCCACTCCTGCCGCCGTTGGACACCAGCTCTGCGTCGCCGCCACCGCTGCCGCCTGCTCGCCGCCACTCCTGCTCCTGCTGCTGCGCTCTGAAGTCTCCTGCTTCGTCGCCTGCTCGCCACCGCCTGCTCGCCTGCACCACCGCCGCCTGCTCGCCGCCGCGCACTGCTGCTCTCCTCGCCGCGCACAGTTGCTCTCCTCTCCTCGCCGCCGGTGGCTTCTTTGGGGTAGGTCTCTGCTCAGGCCACGCCGCTGCTCTCTAGGCCAGGCATTCTTCCTATTCCCTCAAGGTACTGCTTTCTTCCACCTTCCTTCCTTCCTCCACGTATATGGGTTCCCTTTAGGTCTTCATAATGTATTTATATTCAGTTTATAGTTACCATTGCATACATTGTTGTTTGAGCCTTATGATGGACTTTTGGATTGCAAATGACTGGGATTTTCCTAGTGAATGTTCTAAATTTGTAGGCCCAATCTAGATTAAATTGAGAGCTCATTCTCTCCTTATATTGGCAAGGTGAGGCAAAAATAATTCCACAAGTGATTCAAATCTCCTATCCCACACTTTACCCATCTTTGTCATGCCTCATTACCAGGGTTAGTGTCATGCTAATCCATTGATATTCATATACGGAGTGACCCTGAGTTTATTGAAATATATCACGAGATTGTGGGTCATCTATGAAGATACCCTTGTGGTGCATTATGTGTGATTTTATAGCAAACAATTATATAAGATTTTATTCTAGATTTAATCAAACCCATTGTGCAATAATCATTCCCCGCGAGCATACATGTCTTATTGCAATATATTTTATGTGATCCCAACATATTAAATTGAATTAGAATGATTTCATGAATTATAGGGTTTTAAAGTTGATAAACATGTACATGCGGAAATAGGGTTATTAAACCAATGGTTATAACATAGTATGATCTTAATCTGATCTGGATGTTCATAATAATGTAGTATGTTAAATATGATGATTAGGGATACATATAATGTCTAGTAAAGATTCCTAGACCTTTTGTTTGAAACTATTGATTTCTTGATTTATTATTTAATAATGCTCTGTTGATTAGGATTAACCATGTTGCATGTAGTTTATAGACAATTATTATATATAAGAATGCAACACATGTATTTGTTGGCCTAGAAACCCGTCCAAGATTTACTCATTAGGAGTAAATCTTGGATAGTCCCCGGTTTGGGACTGTTCTTGAACACCTAATCTCACTTAGGATGTAAGTGTATAATGTGTATTGGGTTTTTGAGAAACTTTCAGTAGCATTTCCCCGTTTGTTCTCTAAGTACATATGTACTTAGAGAACAGCGGGGAAATGCTGCCGAAATTTTCTTGAAAACCAATTACGCATTATACACTTACTAGTGAGATTAGGTGTTCAAGGATGGGATAGGTGGTACACATTTATTATATATAAGAATGACATCAAATGTGTTTGTTGGCCTAGAAACCCGTCCAAGATTGACTCATTAGGAGTAAATCTTGGATAGTCCCCGGTTTGGGCCTGTTCTTGAACACCTAATCTCACTTAGGATGTAAGTGTATAATGTGTATTGGGTTTTTGAGAAAATTTTGGTAGCATTTCCCCGTTTGTTCTCTAAGTACATATGTACTTAGAGAACAGCGGGGAAATGCTGCCGAAATTTTCTCGAAAACCCAATACACATTATACACTTACTAGTGAGATTAGGTGTTCAAGGATGGGATAGGTGGTACACATTTATTATATATAAGAATGACATCACATGTGTTTGTTGGCCTAGAATGTGAACAATCATTGTTTTTTATATTACTGGTACATTGGTATAAATTAGAATGAACAATCACTAAATTATATACTGTTTGTATGGAATCCGGCTTCATTGTAGATATCTATTATTGTTGGCCTAGAAACCCATCCAAGATTGACTCATTAGGAGTAAATCTTGGATAGTCCCCGGTTTGGGACTGTTCTTGAACACCTAATCTCACTTAGGATGTAAGTGTATAATGTGTATTGGGTTTTCGAGAAAATTTTGGTAGCATTTCCCCGTTTGTTCTCTAAGTACATATGTACTTAGAGAACAGCGGGGAAATGCTGCCGAAATTTTCTCGAAAACCCAATACACATTATACACTTACTAGTGAGATTAGGTGTTCAAGGATGGGATAGGTGGTACACATTTATTATATACTAGGGAAATGTTGCCTAATCTTTTCCTAATATATACTTGTTTCCTAATATATACTTGTTTTCTCTGATCATAGAATGGATAGATCATGGATGTCCATTCGTAATCGTTGCACCCCAGAGTTTATATCTGGTCTTGATCAGTTTATTAGATTTGCCGAGGAACATAGGAAAAAACCTACAGATAGGTTCTACTGTCCATGTAGGCATTGCGGTAACAACTTGAAAGTCAACACTGGTGAGGAAATCAAAAGTCATGTCATGTGCAATGGGATTGTACAAGGCTATACAGAATGGCACTGGCATGGAGAGATTTCAAAATCGAAACCAGTAGATGTCGATAGCAGTGCTTGGGTGGAAGAAGAAATTGCCTCTGATGACGTAAATGTAAACGAACCAGTTCCAGCAGACATCGTTGATGCGATGCTGGATAGTTGTAGGGTAGAGCACACCGATCCACCTCCTATCTTTACAAACATTGTGCATGATGCTGAGATACCGTTATACACAGGTTGTGCTAAGTTTACGAAGCTTAGCGCTGTCTTGAGATTGTATAAGTTGAAAGCTAACAATAGATGGAGCGACAAAAGCTTCACTTCATTGTTGACTTTGTTGAAAGAAATGCTTCCTGAAGGAAACGAGCTTCCAATCTCAACATACCAGGTAAAGAAAATGTTGTGCCCAATGGGAATGGAGGCCAAGAAGATACACGCATGCCCGAATGATTGTGTATTATTTCAAAAGGACTATGTAGATTTGAAAGATTGTCCAAAATGTGGTGCGTCACGGTATAAATTGACGACTTCGGGGGAGTCCAAAACTGGTTCTCCTGCCAAGGTGTTGTGGTATCTACCTATAATATCACGGTTTCAACGCTTGTTTGCAAATCCGAAAGATGCGAAGAATTTGAGGTGGCATGCAGATGTTAAGAAAAATAATGATGGGATCCTACGACATGCGTCTGATTCCCCACAGTGGAAGAAGATTGATCTATTGTACCCTAAATTTGGTGAAGAAGATAGGAATCTAAGACTTGGGCTTTGTACAGATGGGATGAATCCGTACGGGACATTGAGCAGCCAACATAGCACTTGGCCAGTCATGCTTGTTATATACAATCTTCCTCCCTGGATGTGTATGAAAAATAAGTACGTTATGTTGTCATTGTTGATATCGGGTCCTAAACAACCCGGAAATGATATCGATGTTTATCTTGAACCTTTGATTGATGACTTAAAGAAACTTTGGGCTGAAGGTGTGATGACCTATGATGCTTCAGTAAGAGAGACATTTCGTTTGCACGCTATGTTGTTTTGCACTATTAATGACTTTCCAACATATGGGAATTTGTCTGGATATAGTGTCAAAGGAGCTAAAGCGTGTCCTATATGTGAAGAAAACACTGATTCAATAAGACTAAAACATGGCGGCAAGACTGTATATCTTGGTCATCGAAGGTTTCCTTCAAAATTCCATCCGTATCGTAGGAAGCGCAAAGCATTCAATGGATGGAATGATGAACGAAGTGCACCTAAACCTATACCAGGGGATGTTGTTTATGAAAGAGTAAAAGACATTGTCAATGAATTTGGTAAGAAATCACAATGTAGTATGGCCACACGGAGTGACAATTCTTCATTCAAGAAGAAGTCAATATTTTGGGATCTTCCTTATTGGAGTTCTTTGACAGTCAGGCATTGTATCGATGTAATGCACGTTGAGAAAAATGTATGTGATAGCATCATTGGTACTCTATTAAATATACCAGGTAAGACTAAAGATGGGATAAAATCCAGACTGGACCTACGTGAAATGGGAATAAGGTCAGAATTAACAGAATTACGTGAAATGGGTAATAAAAGAACATACTTACCTCCCGCTTGTTACACGTTGTCTAGAAAGGAGAAGAAAACTTTTTGTGAATGCTTGGTAAATGTTAAGGTGCCACATGGTTACTCATCCAACATCCGTAGATTGGTATCAATGAAAGATCTGAAGTTGATAGGTCTTAAATCTCATGATTGTCACACTCTAATGCAACAAATATTGCCCGTGGCAATTTGATCTATATTGCTGAAGCATGTAAGGTTTGCAATTACCAGACTTTGTTTCTTTTTCAACAGTCTATGCAGCAAAGTTATTGACCCTGATACTCTCGATAATTTGCAAAGAGAAGTGGTTGTTACCCTATGTCAGCTTGAGATGTATTTCCCTCCTTCGTTCTTTGATATCATGGTACATCTTGTTGTCCACTTGACTAGGGAAGTGAAAATGTTGGGACCAGTTTTCTTGCATTGGATGTATCCCTTTGAACGATACATGAGCGTTTTTAAAGGTGATGTTCGAAACCGTTATCGGCCTGAAGGGAGTATTATTGAAGGTTATGTGGCGAGAGAGGTTATGGATTTTTGCAATGACTTTCTCAGTGGTAATGACACTCCTGATAATGACAAGAATATTGAGGAGGGCAAAGGAATTTTGGGATCACGGGTGAAAGTAATCAGCCGTGAGCAGTTGGAACAAGCTCACTTGTATATTTTACACAATATGGATGAAGTGAGTGTTTATATCGAGGAACATACCAATTTCATAAAGAGACAACATCCTCGAGCAAGTTCAATGTGGCTTTCTAGAGAGCATAATAAGACTTTTACTAAGTGGTTTGAAGATAAAGTCTTACATCAACTATCTCAAACACCAAATGATATTACAGAAACTATCAAATGCCTCGCCTTTAAACCAAAACCGAATGTTATGTCTTATGAAGGGTTTGACATTAATGGATTCACATATTACACAAAGCGCTAAGATGATAAGAGTGTCGTCCAAAATAGTGGGGTCACTCTTCAAGCGTCGACTATGTACTTTGCAAGTGCAAAGGATAAGAGTCCACGTGAAGCTAAAATGTCATATTACGGTGTCATTGAGGACATTTGGGAGTTTGACTACATAGATTTCAAAATTCCGCTCTTTAAATGTAATTGGGTTGATAACACCAAAGGAGTTATAGTGGATGAATTGGGTTTCACTTTGGTGAACTTTGAAAAGATTGGCGAGAAGGGTGAACCATTCATATTGGCATCATAGGCGAAACAAATATTCTATATCGATGATCCTACAAATGATAAATGGTCGGTTGTTCTTCATGGTAAAAGACAGTTCATTGAAGATCCTATAGATGAAGAAGAGTACTATGATAAGTATGATGACTCCAGTCCATTCTCAGTTGGGTTGCCAACTCCACAAAATATTGAAGCTAATGATGACTTATATGTGCGCGGAGATCACAATGAAGGATTGTTAATTGATAAAAGATCACAATTTTAGAGACATGTATGTTTATACAAATGCTAAATGTTTGCCTTTTTCTAGTTAATACAAATGCTAAATGTTTGCCTTTTTCTAGTTAATACAAATGCTAAATGTTTGCCTTTTTCTAGTTAATACAAATGCTAAATGTTTGTCTTTTTCTAGTTAATAGAAATGCTAAATGTTTGCCTTTTTAATGACATTTTCAGATGGCTGACCATGATGAGCATGATGACCATGATGAGCATGAAGTCCATGATGAGCATGCTGTCCATGACGAGCATGGCGAGGATACTAATGTAAGTTCTAAAAACATATCCTGTATTTCTATAAAATTCATTATCTTCTAGTTATGTCATATATCCTATATTTCTATATTGGGCTAAGTTAGTGTGTTTTATTTTTGTCAAATTTTAGGTTGATGCACCTATACCCACTGAAGCACTGGAGCAACTTGATGCACAACACCAGACACTTAACAAGAAAAGGGGCATCACTCTGTTGAAGAAGTTATTAGCGCTAAGTGGTAGTGGATCTAAATTGGTGGTGGAGTTTGATAATGGAGGAAATCCAATTGGAGTGAACCACAATAATTTTGTGAACTATCTTGGGTGTACCACTCGGAGCCATTGCGGTGTTAAGTATGACAATTGGCATAAAGTTCCTCAAGGGAAAAAAGACTTGATATGGAAGGATTTATGCGTGAGTTATTATTATTTGCAATTCTATTTTGTAGATTACAAATTCTATTATTTGCAATTCTATTTTGGATACTAGTTAATAACATTTCTATTTTACAGAATCTGTTTGCATTGGATGAGAAGTTGCATCGTAAAAATGTGATGCAACGCGCTGGAAAGATGCTTAGGAATTATACGACAAATCTGAACAGAGAATACATAAAAGAGGGTGATAAGAAGAAGAAGTCAGCCCTTGAACAATGGAACTTCTTGGACAAAGAAGATTGGGACAATTTTGTTGCTTCAAGAAAATCTGAAGAATTCAAGGTATTAGGTGTCACTCCTAATTTAATTAATATACATTGTATTCACCTATTCAAGATTATCATTTAGTGCTACTAACCAAATCATTAATGTGCATACTAACTAGGCCCTCAGTGACGCACAAAAAGCAAGGCGTGCACTGAATGTGCATGACCACACTATGGGTCCAAAAGGCTATGCAAGCGTTCGCAAAAGACTACAGGCGGAGTCTGCGGCTACTCAGGAGTCTGCTCCTACTCAGGAGTCTGCCACACCCATGCCTCGCCATGATATCTGGATAGCTGGCAGGCAAAACAAGAAGGGTGAAATAAAGAAGCCTGTAACTGTTGAGGCGGCTGCAAAAATGGTAAAATACAACTCTTAGAGAAATCGTTTGAATATTGCTTATTTGTGGTGTTAACTTACCAATTTCTGTTTATGGTGATTAGCGGGAGCTGCACGAGCAGAGGAAACAAGGCACGTTCATCCCTCAGGGCACAAGGGATGAATTGACAGTTGCTCTGGGTAACCCAGAGCATCCTGGACGTGTTAGAGGTGTCGGCGCTGGTGTTGGCATCAAAGCATTCTTTGGGCCATCCCAGTGCAAACCCAGAGCGGGATTTTCTTAAGAAGAGGTAACCTATTCTTTTTTTAGAATGTTACTGCAAAAGGAAATTCATTAATAAGAAGCTAATGTTTCTTTTATCCATGTATAGGAGAATAAGAGAGTTGAGGATTTAGTTGCTAAGAAGATCAACGATGTAGTTGCTGAGAAGGTCAAGGAAGAATTGCTGCGGTGGCAGGCATCTCAGGCTTCCAATACGCCTATGGCGACCCACTCTTCTCCTGATGCACAGACTGCGAGTAATCCTGGAGACCCATTGCCTAGCACGTCTGCTGTAAGTATTGTTTATGACATTAAAGTTAGTCTTTTCAAGTTGTTATGTTTTCAAGATGATATGTATATATGTATAATATTCTTT
Source organism: Alisma plantago-aquatica (assembly GCA_963693085.1). Taxonomy (NCBI): domain Eukaryota; kingdom Viridiplantae; phylum Streptophyta; class Magnoliopsida; order Alismatales; family Alismataceae; genus Alisma; species Alisma plantago-aquatica. Next base: position 853,152,779 of record OY856410.1, read on the forward strand.
ACGTAAATTTGTAGGCATTGAAGCCATGCCGCTTAAGAATGCAAGACTACGTTGTTGCAGAGGCGCAGGCTTACCCGTCCCTTCCTGGGGCAATGTTTCACGGGACTCCAATGCCACAGGGCTACGTTCGTGTGAGCCCGATACGTGTGTTACCTGATTGGAGAGAAGCTACATTGCCATATCCCCACCCGGATATTGATAGACTTGCTGATGCAGAAGGCGGGGTGATATTGTGGCCTAAAGCAGATGTCGTCTACACGACTGAAATTGTAAGATAAATTTACATTGATTTAGACTGTTAATGTGTATATATGATGTCAACTGATCTGAAATTATATGTACAGGTTAAAAAGAAGACACCAGGAGCACCTAGGCCTCCACTTCCACTTCCCGCATTACCCGATTGGGTTCCAACTGACCTAACATACCCGTTAGGTCCTGCTTGTAGGGGAATGGCATGTTGGCTACGGGCACATAATGTACATTGCCCTATAATTATTTCTTTAGATGCAGATTATGCAGGTCAATCATACGATAGCTCTTTATTTATACAAGATATTATTGAGCTGTTTATGTATGATTGGCTGAATACATCAATGATAGAGACATGGATAAGGTGAGATCTTGTTTATACATCCATATACCTTGTGTAAGATCTGGTGATCTGGTTTCTTATATATTAATGCATACGCCTATATGTTTTGCAGCTACCTAGTCGAAGATCATTGCAAACAATTTGCATTTGATCATGTGGGATTTTTGATTCCATCATTGATTAGTTTGGTAGCTAAAGACCCTGATAATGTTCAACAATACTGTATAGATGCTTTTACAATTTTTGGTCAGCAAAAGAAGACGATAATAATAGCTCCATTCAATGTCAAGTAAGTTTACTTTATTTATAATTTGGACTTAAGAAAATTCCATTTTTATTTTGCATTTTGAGTTATTAATTGTTAACTTCTTACTTCTAGCGGTAGACATTGGGAGTTACTAGTTATTGTCCCCGGGACATTCACTGTTTATTATCTAGATCCTGCGGGGAGTACATTGAACACTAAAATTGGACACGTAATGAGAATGCCATTATTCTGGTGAGAAATATTTCATTTTTATATCCGTTAACATCTTTTATTACATTACTATTTACTTATGCAATTTATTGTGTTATATTAACATGTAGGGGTTTAGATGCATTCAAAAAGGCTGGAGGAACGGTCCCAAGGAAAAAGAACCAGCCAATAAATTGGCAGAACGTACAAGTAAGTTCCCGACTCGAATATATATATTATTGATGTGAATTGTGCTTAGTTGTATTATTTTGTATGTTTCAATTTATAGTGTGCTACACAAGACAATGGCTGGGCATGCGCATACTATGTGATGCGATTTATGCAGATGATTATCAAATATGCCGCATTGGACATCGATACCATACATGAGGTATTATATATAGTCTCATTAGTTAGTATGCAATATATCAATCTTATATTATTTTTATATTATTACTTATATATATACATCATTCTCTTTGCAGGTGTTTAAAACTGACAACACTACAGGTAAACGTTTAAAAAATATACATGCTCCATATACGATGGAAGCATTAAATGAAGTAAGAGAAGAATGGGCAAAAGCCATACAAGCAGTGGCAACTGTAAGATATAATTGGGATGTTGATAGCGATAATGAATGATACTATGTAAATGAATATTTCTGAATGTTAATACATGTATTTGAATGTTTCTATATGTGTGAATGTGAGAATTGAATTGATGTCTGAATGTATGTACTTGTGTAGAATTTTGCTTGTGACTTTTGCAGGTTTGCGGCCTGTTTGTAGGCTGATATCAATGGATGTCGTAAACCTGCAGTTCAGAAAACTGAACTGCAGGTTCTCATCCTGCTAACCAGCCACAGCAGGCCTGCAAACTGATATGAAAAAAAAAAAATATAAATAGGCGTCGGTTATTTATCGAAAACCGTCAGCAAAGACATACAGCGTCGGTTATTTGATAAAACCGCCGCCTAATAGTACAAACAACCCAACCGTGCAGGATAGCACGGCCGTGGTGTAAATGGCGTCGGTTATTCATATAAAACCGACGCCTATAGTAATAACACGGCCGTGCAGGGAAGCACGGCCGTGCAGGGAAGCACGGCCATATAGGCGTCGGTTGTGTAGTAAATAACCGACGCACAAAGTGCCCTAGATGACGCTATTTTCTGTGGCGCGAACACTTTTGGCGGCGGTTATTTAGTAAATAACTGACGCCAATAGGACAAATAGGCGTCGGTTAAAAAACTGACGCCGAAGTGTTCAACCTTTAGCGGCGCCCACATAGGCGTCGGTCGGAAACCGACGCCAAATGGGGTTAAACGACCGACGCCAAAGGCCGTTTCTGTAGTAGTGCTTGATAAGACAAACTATGAGTATGGCCATAATCATGTGAATAAAGATATGATATGTGAGCTCACATGCATCTTATACATTTTTTTCTAGTTCAAGGAACATGGATTGAATGTTGAGATGATGACATTTCCATGCCTCGAGTTCAATCTGGATATTAGAGACAAAATAACTATACAATCATTGTAACACTAATCATGGACTGTAGGTTGAATTTGTTCTCCAACTTTCCAATTACTTGGGTAGAAATGATGTGTTGCTAGATACCACTAATTACTTGTGATGTCATAAATTAGTTATGAACATTTGCTGCCAATGTAGTTTGGGACCTATAGGGTCACATGCATAGGATGCACCTAGAATAGGAGTTTACCCATGAATAAGGTTTAACTTGATTACTAAAGTGTTTAGGTGATCAACTTAAACAACAATTGGCTAACTAGAATCTGAAATGACTGGTTCAGTAAGTGAACGAACCAGTTCAGAAACAAGAACTAACCGGTTTAGGTTGTGAACTGACCGGTTGGGAGATCTGTAATACATGATTAAGGATTGATATTGACGTCATGTTGTGCATTAATTGAATATAAAAACTAATTATTTTTTGAATAGGAGACATAGTGAACCAACTAGTTCAAATGTGGAACCGGACACTTCACATATGAACTGGTTGGTTCAGTGATGACCAAACCATTTCATCATTTGTAGCTTCTGGAAGATTAATAAAAATCTATATCTTTGACTCCCAAATAATCTGGAAACCCTGACCTTGGCCATCCTGTATAAGGGGGGGATTCTATGCTTTCAACAGACACAACAATAAGCTCTGATGATTGTTGTCCTCTTACAGTTGTGGTAACGTGACAGCCTGAGCAAGTCTTACCCATAAAAGGGAGAGACAATAAGGGATAGACAACAAGGGAGAGCAAGTAAACGTTACCACATTGACGTTCAAAGGGACAACTCCTTCATGTGTGTTCCAAAAGAATGATATAAATTCTTGGTAGTCTGCATGGACTACATAGAGGTGTGGTCGTCAACCAATGTCCATGGTGCTACATCAGGAGGCTGCCACTGATAAAAGTCCAAGTACTACTTGTGAAAGAAGCATGCCCCTACAAGGATAGTAGTCGACTTGGTCCAGGACTAGGTATATGCCTTGCAACCTTCCATCCCAATGCATAGTTGTTGACATGATCTGCAAGTCAAGTGGAACATGAAAAGAAACTTTTTGTTTCCTCTTCCATCTCTTTCACAATATTTCCCTATAGTAACTATCATTTAGAGCCCCAACCAGATGACAACCCACACCTATATTAGAGTATGCCAATTTAAAAATCTAAATGTTGATGGTGTTGCTAACTTGGATAGTAATGAGATTAACTACTACTTATACAAGGATACTATGTTTATAGTCTTTCTTTTTCACAAAAACCTCATGTGTAGCCAAGCCACATCGATACCATCTCAGAGCAACCCAAAATTTGGGAGACACAAGGCCCCATTGCAAAAAAAAATACAAGATGTTAGCAAAAAATGAGTAGAAGGTAAATTTTAAGAGGATACATCAGACTGGAATCCATTTTCCCTTGTTGATCTTGTTCTATGACACTAAATAACTACAATTTCTAAAGCCAAATTGGAGATATATTTTTAGAAATCACACCGCTACACATTTCCCTTCATTGTAAGCCCATCTACCACTAGCTTATGCTACAATTATTGAGCACTTTCAAAGAAATCTAGGATAGAGGCAAAAACATACAATGTTGGTTCCATATATTTGGAGAGGACCATACACTTCCATTCATGGTTCTCACTGACATCTACCTAAGTGAGGACATAGATTGATTCGACAAATGCAATGAAGATGACCACATGGCAGAATACTTATACTTCACCAATGACAAATTTTTTCAAGAAGCATTTAGCATGTTACATTCATTCCTTAATGGTGAAGTGGTGAGCATAATACACATCCTTCTTTTGTGGTCCATATACTACATCCTGGCATGTACTATCCTGAATTAGAGCACCACATAGGAAACAACTTACACATCATTTAGTGCATTCTACATGGGCATTCTTTCACTTAGGGTGGCATCAGGTTTGAAGTAATGGAGGGAAATATTGTGATCAATTTTATCTACCTCCAAGATTCCACATTTATCCTTAAGACAAAGGAAAATGAGGTTTATTAATTTTATTCAAGGATCATCTTGACACTCTTACCCTTTCGACATAAGCTTGATATGTTGCAAGAGATCCTCTTTATGGTCCTCATGATTTCTACATACCACATTCTTTAGTTCAAGACAGAGTGTCAAACTTAGTGTGTGGTGATTCTACATACCCTATACGGATAGGATAAGGGCCTCTAAATAAATCTTGATAGTAATTTACCTACTTTCTTTCATACCTAGAAGTGAATGTATCACATTACCAAGCCAATGACTCCACAGGGGGTCCAACATTTTCGATATCAGATCCATGTATTCCCATTTGATCCATATTGAGGGTGCCCAAATAAAGGTGGATCTTGAACAAAATGATGAGGGAATTAGTTAAACCATATGTATCATATGCAATATGCCCATTGTAAGTGACACCAACACATGGACAACTACACCGCACTATACCTAACTTTCACATAGTAGTCTAGATAGTATCTAGCCCCATTTTAGACTATTGGGGGAAAGGGTATGCCCACAACCACAACCTAGAGTATGACACACCACCACTGCAAAAATACTCATACTCCACTCTTAGTGCAATTATTAGTCCCCCCATGGTCAGCCTCACCATGACAACTAACCACATCAGGATGGAGAGATGAGTTGTAGTTTGGCTAGCACTAGTTATTCCCCTTTGTTGTGGGTTAGTGTTTGCTCATGTATGAGAAAATTGCTAGGCTCAAGGAGGAGGGTGGGTGGTATGCATTTGAATCCAACCGAATCCAACTATTTTACATATTTATTTTTTACTTTGTCATCACAATTTGTACAAAATTATTGTATATAATTTAAGAAGTAATTGTTATCCCTAATAATAGTTCTATAAGAATTAAATATGTTACCAAGTGGGCTTCAGTCATTTCTTCATGCTCTTTACATGAATTTTCATATATATATATATATATATATATATATATATATATATATATATATATATATATATCATTTAACCCTTTTAGTGAAGTGACCCACTAGTGTAAGAAATTTTGAAATGAAAATCTATGACTTGAAAATGGAAAATGTGACCTAGGAACCCTAGCATCAAGTTCCTTGGAAAAAATGGCAAGTAATTGAGAAACTAAGAGGGATGAATCATGTTGTTATTCCTACTAACTAGTGAAACAATTTCACAGAACCATCTCTTCCCCCCACCCCATCATGTCACTATCTGAGATTAGTGGGACTATGATAACAATCTAATACATTGACTTCAAAAAATCAAGTTGCACTATGGTATGAACCCTTTCTACATTTTTTCTTCCATCTTCTTTCCCTCTGTTGACCAAAAAGAAATAGAAATCCAAAATGAGTGTAAAACCCTATCTTTGGGGCTCCATGCTCCCTTCTTACTCTACATGCTTCTTCCAAACCCCTCAGTATGCAAGAGTTGTATATCACCAATAATAAAAATGAATATTGCCAATGAGCACAACAAGAAAAGTGTGTATACCATTTTTAACACAAAAATAAAATAAAAATGATCTAAATTTTTTATGAGGAGAGATTCACAAAATCCTTCCACATCCCCATTCTCTCCATTTTTCACCTAAGAAAACAATGAATGTCTCATTTGATACCTTTTGTTGAATCCTACTTTTAGATGGTGTGAATACTTGTGATTCTTGTAGGGAAATATGGCATCAGATACATAGCGGAAACAAATTTTTTACTACCATATTCCCCTTAGATAGTAGATCACATCAATAACTATGTCATGTGAAATAGGGTTGCAATGTATATACCTGGTCATATGGCAAGTATAACGACTATCCCTTGCTATAGTGTGCTCCTTTCTTCAAGTTGCACTTGGATGATTATCAGCAATGGCCTCCTGGTTGATCACCACACATGGCAGTTGACGTCATCCTCCTAGCGGGCTGTAATAGTCCACACAGACCACCGAGAACTCTTATCATTCTAGACGAATGAATAAGAAGTAGTTGTCTCTTCTAGTCAATGTGCTGGCATTGACTTGTTCTCCCAATTATCTCTTCCTTGTTGTTCCTCCCTTTGACCAGTAGAACTTTCCTGAGTTCTCACGCTACCACGACCGCGAGAAGACAAAAATTTTTAGAGCTTATTGTTGTGTCTCTAGAAAGCCTCAACTACCCTTCTATTTATAGGAGGGCTAGGGTTAGGAGTTTTAGTCTGAGAAGGAGTCAAAGGGAAATTATTTCATAAATTTTCTGGATCCTAAGAACCATGAATAGGTCAGTTCACCAATGAATTGGTCAGTTCACACATGAGACAGTTAGTTCAACCCTTAGATTGGTCATTTTACTATGTCAACATCAATCCTTGAACCAATCATATTAATCAACCAAACAGTCAGTTCACAACTTGAACCAGTCAGTTCACAGATCTAAACCATCAATTCACTTGTTGAACCAGTCGTTTAAGAGATCTAACTGCCAATGATGGTTCAAATTGACCTGACACTTAAAATGATTGATTTGACACTTGAACCCATCAATTCATAGTCTTGTTAGTCAATTTCCAACCATTGTTGTTTAAATTGAATACCTAACATTTTATTAATCAAGTTAAACATTACTCATGAATGAAATCCAATTCCAGGTGTATCCTATATGTGGGACCCTATAAGTTCCAAGTTACATTGGTAGTGAATGTCCATAACCAACTAATGACATCAGAAGCAATGAGTGGTGTCTAGAAATACATCATTGCTACCCAAGTAACTAGAAAGTTGGAGAAAAACATCAACCTACAATTTTTTAGTGGTGTTATAATGATTGTATAGTTCCTTTGTCACTAATATCCAAATTGAATGCGATGCTTGAAATCATCATCCTCTTCAACATTCAATCCATGCTCCTTGAACTAGTGCAGACTATTTGAGATATATGTAAGCTCAATATCACATATTGACTCACAAAAGCATGTCCTTACATTTCTCAATCTCACATATCAAGTGGCCAACATATCATACTCCTGTAGGTGGGACAAATCCCATCTACGTTGCTCACACTCATCCCCATGTGTCACAATGCACCTAAGCACCACCTTTATAGCAACCCTTATTAAATGTCACCATGGACGATGTCAAAGTACATCAAACAACATGTGATGAGTGTAGTGGTTTGAGGTATAAGAATCAAAATCACCACCATCACTATGAGAGATGATTCTGACTGCCAATAATGGTTTCCATGCATCACTATAAAGGTAGGCCTATCCAATACACTATTCTCTAGCAAGTATCTATGTATTTGGTTTGATATCACCTAGCATGAGTTAATGAGATTTTGTCATCAACTAACACACACTCTAGTCTTATGTGTTACTGTTGTATATTATCCCTCCACAATAACGTCTTACTATGGATATTACAAGAATGTATATACTCTTAACATCTACATGATCCCATTGTTTAGGTCCTCAACCTGAAGGCATACATCATTGAGTAACATCATTTTGTAGAAATTTATTATTTCACATCATTATCTCATAACTGAATGAAACAAAATAAATGGAAGATTACATTTATTATTAATCAAATCATTTACGAGATATGCCATCATAATCATCATATGATTGGTTATCTAGGCATAGATACCAACAATTCTATGGGTTTTATGAATTCTCACAAAATTCTTAGATATGTGTGATATCTGGAATAGCGGTAAGGAAGTGTTCTTCATAAGCAAAATTGGGAAAAAATACATAGGTAGTTGTTTTCCAAAATCTCAAGAAGTTGGGTAGCTTGCCCATAATGGACGATAGAGAATTTAACATGATGTGATGGTGAGGCAATTACTGAATTCGAGAGTATTCATTTGGTGACTATTATTTGTAAATAAATTAAGGGAAAAAATACAATTTTGGGATTTTTAATGAATGAATTTTTTATTGTAGTTTGAGTTACATTATTATCTTCACTTAGCATTTAATTCATGATTTCACTCTAAATTTCACTTCATTTTTCTAGATTTCTACAATTTATTGTGTTTTAATGTATTACCATACTTTCTATTGTGGGATAAATCGATGTATGGGACACATTGTCCCACCTCTCAAAGAAATGGATTTGAAGATAATCTAAATCCCAATGCAATAATCCTAAGTTCATATTATTTTGTAATGGACACACCATGATTGTTGCATGTTGAACATTATCCTAAGGCTTCTAGAGGACTGGTTTGAAACTCTAGGTGATCAGTTGAGGAGACATACGTAGCAAGAATGAAGCAGATGGTTTTCCAACTACTGGCCCCATTGTTGATCGACTGTCCTTGAATATGGATTTATAGACTTCAAGTGTTTTTATTAGATATGAGGAACCTTCCACCAAAAAAATGATTTTTCCTCCCTAAGAATCATGTCATATGAGTTCTAACCAATAGGATCAACTACACAATTGGTCAACACCCCACATCACAAAACTTTAAAGTGAAAACAAGTGGCTTCCACAAGCTAGATGATTGGTTGGATTTGCATATTAATTGCTACCTATGGGTAAGAGGGTTGGATAACTATCAAGGTGATACTCTCATTCAACCATTGGATAAAAATTAAACAAAACCATCACCACAATCTCAATGAATTGGTGGAACCATTAATGGCCTTATAAACGATAAAACATATGTGAGAGCACAGAAGATCCAACCAATACATTCTCATGCAATCTTTGACCGATACCAAGGAGTGGAGATGATGTTGCAAGGAAAGTGCTTCCCGATGATAGTCTCAGATGAACTCTAGAGTAGCAAACCGACATCATCTATGTCACCAAATATGATGATTACTATGATAGACTATGAATGTGCTTTCTTCCCTTCCAGTGACCATGACTTCTTCTCTATTTTCCTCTGTTGAACTGAAAGCCATGATGAACAATGAGTATATTTCTTAATGGGGAGGGGAGAGTAAACTTGCTACCATATTTATTTATTTGCTTGCGTATACATATGTGCAAAACCAATTTACATTATGTATCAATTGATTCATGTCTTGCAATCTCATCTGGACAACATTTTGCTTCTATAATGGGTCTGCTTATTGAGATCTTGTGGCCTAGACCTAGTTTCTTTATTTTCATGCTAATCCTCTAATGAGAACTTCTTACAAGTGATTACTGAGGCAATATATACATGATCTCTAGTGGAACACAACAACTACCCCAAGGTGGTATATTCCTCATGTGCAACTCTTATTGTAAAAGGATTGAATTGTACACAGACTCAATATTTGTTTGTTCATGTTAGTGATGACGTGATGAGAGAGAGAATATAGGGTAGTGAAGGTGAAACCCAATTTCCTAAGCATTTTAATCATTTGATTAGTTAGTATGAAATCTTTATATATAATGCTTGCAAATAGTTTAATCAAAAATACCACTAGATGTGCTAAATATTAGCTCTAAATTTATTAAATGATAAGTATAATTTGTAAAATTATTGTCCCCTGGGATTTGACCCTTAACTATGCTATGATAAGATATTTACTTTTGCAAGTGATCTTTAGTATCAATAGTTTTAGAGAAAAAAGGATTTTAGTTTTAGAAAAATTCTAATACATAAAAAATCATTTCACTCTTTTTTCATCTCTTATAGAATATGTGAAATTCTTCTTCAAATATGACAAATTATATTATGTTTCTTTTTCATTACTTCCCAAATTTCCTTATATAGATTAATTTTAAGCTTTATATATGAAATCTACAGTGACGACCCTGATTCTGAGTTTTATGAAGTGAAGTACTCAATTGAGGCATAAATAAACCCAAGAGGCTTAATAAAAAATAACGAGGTGATTTAAGGTCATAAGAAATATTCACAGATGTGTTTGATCAAGATTTGTTTATTATATTTATTTATTTAAGTTTTATACACTTATTTATAAGGTTTTTGAATAATTTAAATAGATGATAAAATGTTGGAATTTGGTTTTAACACTGGTATTTATAGCTTGGTATAACAAGGGACCCATGGTTTAAATCTTGTTTGGTTTGAAGTTTACTACTAGAAGTTATTAGTGTTAGAAGATGTGTTTTATTATTTGATTAATGCATGAGACTTTGGCCATAATTTTTTTTTTACCTTGCAGCTGTGATTTTAATGCATGACTCACCAAGGGTGCTTTGGGGTAGAGTTTTCCTTCCATTCTTCCCCTATCTTTGTACTTGACAAAGTATAGGCACACACCACCTTATCTGAAGAAACTTCACATCACCCATCCTTGACTTCGTTGTCCATTGTCTTTCCTTTTTGTGTCCCTTGGACTTCGGTGTGCTAGGTGCAGATAGATGACCCATCTTATAGGTCAATTTATGGGGAAATTAGGGAGATTGAACTCCCTTTTTTCACATATTTTCCACCCACCAACACAGAGGAGACATGATAAGAAGAAGTAGAGATAGGAAGGAGCCAATAAAAGTTTCCAAAGAACCTAAGATATCCAACTAAAAATATTAGTATCAAGTTGTGGATCATGGACATGGCCAATGGTAAGATCCATCCCAGAACAATGGTTGATCTTCATGAGAGATGAGGAGGTGGCTTTGTTCAATCTTTTTGCACCATATAATCAAAGTACTAGGGTTCCTTGGTAGACCTCAGACCTCTTTTTCTAGCTTGGAGTTGTGGAGATGACTCCTTCCCTTCCTTCTCATCACCCAAAATAGCTCCTCACTGGCCCATCATCTGACTAGAGCTTGGAGGAGTCACATGGCTGGGGAGGTGGCTGCCCAAGATCCCACAACCACCGCGGTTGTGAGGGGATCAATATCTACAAGCATGAGGGGGCTTGGAGGGCGTGCTCCCTTGCCGTTCCTTCTCTACGCGGTGGTGGCTGCATCATGGAAGGGAACCAAAAAAATTGTGAGGGAGGAAGTGAGGTTGTGTCATGAGAGAAAAAGGGCGATCAACCAGGTCAAACCCACTTTGTCTGGGCGGACCTATCAGTTGGCTGGACAATTAGGTCATGAGCCAACTGGGCCAAGACTGAAGAGACCCGCACCCTTTGGCTGATGTGGCTACCATCCGGAGCTTCATGATGTAGAAAATTGATGGATTCAAAGAATCTCCAGGATAAATGCATGCTTTAATATCTAGAAACATATGGAATCTTATAATATGTCTTAAAAATAGCTCTCTTTCCCTAAAACAATATCCCTAAACTCACAAAAGTTCCTAGTCTCTCTTTGAGCACTTAGATTTTACTTTGAATTCTCATTTACACATGGTTTCTAGTATGAAGGACAATGGATTGTTTAGAATACATTAATTGATTAAAATAACATATGAAATAAAATCTCAAAAAAAATATTTTAGATCCTAAGAAGTAGTTGGAACACAGTGATGTACTTCAATTTGAATAACATTGAACTTTTGATGCCTCTTGTATAAAAATGCAATTAGATCCTTTAAACCTTGTTTAATCCTAGCAAATAGATAAATGGTCAAAAATGCAAAAATTGAACCAATACCTTATATTTATCTCCTACTCACTAGGAGAGTGACAAAATAGGGTTATGATCAATTTGAAGCTAATTTTACCAAAACCCTAATCATGGACCTAATAAGTTAGTACCATGTTGAAACTTACTTAATGATGTGGTCATGTTCTTAATCAGGTGATGTCTGTGATCTAGATGATCAAGGATAACTTAGAAAACATCTGGACTCAAGTACAAGCTTTAATAACTATATAAATATGGCCTTATTTCTTAAACTGTGATATGTATGTATGCTTATTTACTTGCTCAAATATTGCACTGTACTATTCTAATATTGTACTTGAGATTGTCTCATTGATTTTATAATTTTTACACATAACACATATCTTCATATACAAACCATGCACCTTCTTGTAGTCTCAGGTTCAAGGTTTGGTGTCTTACTTGAGTTACCAAGATAGGGCATACAATGTTGCTAAAAGGGTTAGCTCTTGCGTAGATGTCTTTGAGGTCCCTTATGCATAGGTTTAGATAATCTTGAGCACCTCGCGAACCCTCCCAATGAAAAGTTGGTCAAAGGCCTTATGATACATGATATTGCTGGTATAATAAGAGAAAGTTGACTAAAACATGTATTCTTGCTTTGCTAAGTACTTAACTTTCTCATTTCTTTTTTGTTTACTTCTACAAATCTTTGAAATTATGAAAATCTTACTTATATGTATCTTTCTACCACGTACTCAACACCATATGTGTTGATCCACTTGTTTCACATATGTTTTAGGTTTAGAGATATCCCTTGCAAGCATGTATTCATGTGTACTTGTTGTAAGATTCTAGCTAGTGCATATTACCAAACTTGCATAATTTACCTCTCAATTTGTAATTTGTAACTATGTAATAAACAATTTTTTATCAATATACTTTTTGAACTTTGAGATTATTTGGTTGTTTCATCTTGTTATTTGTTCATGTGTGCTAAGCATATCATGCTTTCATATTCATCTTTGACATTGCATTTGGTTCATAGGGTCCAGATTCTAACTTTGTGACATATACCCTAAAGGATGAAGATTTGTGAATCTTTTACTAACCATAGGGGAGGAGCATGAAATTCTCCCCTACTACCTATAGCAAGGTGAGTAGATAATCACAAATTGAATCCATCAAGAATAAATTCACCTTCTTATACCATAATCATTGTAGTCATGAAGTTCTAGACTAAAGGGAATTAAATGAGAGTATGCATATATTGTTATTTTTCTTAAATTTGTTGATATTTATTGTTAGAAACCTCAAAGATGTGATCTAATTATCAAATGATTATGTGGTTACATTATGTATATATTGATTGTCAAAATTCTAATAAAATTAAGGAAAATGGTGAAATACAAAAAATTAATAATTTGGATGGGAAATGAAGTGATTTATGTACATGAATGTGAATGATGAGTATTTTTACATAAATATGACCTAAATTAATATTCTTTGAAAACATTATTTGTCAAAATTGCAATCATATATGGTGAATGATTGCTCATGTTTCCTTTCTAGTGAAATGAAACCATAATTTTGTCCTTGTAATGGCACTACTCATGAATTTACTTTGTGATATTTAATATTTATTTCTAATGTTATGATTTCAAACCCTAATATCATATATATATATATATATATATATATATATATATATATATATATATATATATATATATATATATATATATGTGTGTGTGTGTGTGTGTGTGTGCGTGTGTGTGTGTGTGCCACGAACATCGTCAAACTTAACAATGTTCATGGTTGGAAGGGTTAACACATCTTCTTGTAGTGGATTATATCCATGAGAAGAAAACCTAGAGAGGTCAAGATCATGAGGACTAATATATGTGGAATTTTGGGAGCCACATAAGTAGGCTAGAGGCCCCAACTCTCATTATGTTAATTGTGAAAGAAAGGATTAGGTTATATAGAGCCCAATACTGGGAAATTCTATATGAACTATGAATGATTTAATATGTAATCAACAATATGATACCATGAATAAAACTAAGTTGTACCTAGGTGTGAGAAGGTAGATTTTATATAGGCTCTTACTTAGTCCTATGCATGGATAGCGAGTCATGCATATGAGTTAACAATGACAACTTCTACTTGATTATTTCTATGCTTATACTTGCATATTATGTTACATTTCTTCATTGCCACATACATTGCTAGATCTTCTCCAGTTACTTTCTAAATGACTATCTTGAATCATTTTAGTCATGATAATAAACTTAAAATGAAATTTTGGTGAATTATTTATATATCTTATCTATTCATCTAGACTTTGTATAATCAACCAAACGAACAACCTTTTATGTCTAGAAGTTGGGTAAACCAGTCCTTATCTTGATAGACAATCCAATTGACTTATTTGCTAGTTAAATCTTGAGTTTTGTTCATGTGTTTTTGAAGGTTTCTGTACTCGGATTTTTGGGATGTGTATGGGTATTTTGATTAAGGAATATGTATCTAAAATAATGCGAACTTGTGCATGATTATAAAACTATAATATCTACGCTTAATGTGGGGATGGTAAATCATGAATGTGATGTATTTGTAAATCGTAGAGTAGGAATGAATGTTGAAATTATGCATATCTACTTGTTTAGTTCTCCATTTTTACCTTTTTTTTGTTATCCATATTGGTATGATGCATGGGGTTTACTTCCTTATCACCCTCAAGACTACATCTGTTAATAATGTTAACGAGTATTATTGGGAGTGACACCTAACATTCAGGTTGTAGAACCCCTTCCTTGATATAGAATTTAGTATATCAACCTCCTTCGTGATTCCATCTTATTATAGATGATCCATCTGTGATGTCACATTTTGAGCAAAGTTCAGATAAATAAAACTATTGTAACATGTCCTCTATAGTTCAAAAATAAAAAATTATCCATCCTTTATGACACATACTACATGTTCACATAGATATAAGTATTCTCAAGTTTTCTTAGAATATAGAGAAATATGTGTGTTTATTTTTACAATTTTATAATTATTTATGTCACTATAGGAAGTACACAAATCATCATTTACAATCAATTAGAGTATATAAGAGTTATACTTGACTATATTCCATCCTTATGTTCTAATGTCTCCATTGAGCATGTGAATATCACCAAACCCAGATGAATGAAAACTCATGATCAGTCATCCGATTAGCTAGCCTTTTTAATCACTACATACACTCTTAAGACATCAACTAATATGAGAAACAAAAGGCTTGATAGAAATAACAAAGTCATGGTTATAATCTACAATCTCCTTGTTCTTAAAACCAATTTGACCAATTAGAATCATCTTAGGTGGATACATAAAGACATATTATTATAGTCTTCTCCAACCTGATCAAATAATCTCCCATTCAACTAGATACAATTCCATACATTAGGCAATGATGTCATCCATAAATCGAATCATTCTATCTCATATGTAACCTCTACTCCATTGAATTCCACTTGGATGATAAAAAAAAGAACTCATATCATTTTCCTAAGACTTTTCCTATATATGCAACCTCTTAACATCTATTTTTAGGGTTCAAAACTTTTCTTACATCTTATCATTCTCTCTCCTCCCTTTTTCTCATCATCCACCCTCCTCCTACACTTGAACCACATTTCCACATATACCTAGTGTACTTCAGCTACAAATTGCCTCATCACCCACATCCTGCCCCAATAGAGATTGATTGTTGTTACTGATACAAGTGTCATGGAAATGGTTCACAATATAAAAGGAGCCCACATATCTAATTATATAGAGAGATTTATGCTCTTCTACATTTACTACTCATTCTTCTCTAATATGAATTCTTCCACAACAGTGATGGGACTAAGATCCACCCTTAATCTTCATATCATCATCTCAGTCATTGAGCATCTAATGGAATATATAGATTGTAGTCTATGCCCTTCTATCATGTACCCAACCACTTCAATTACTATATATAGAGATATGTATATGATATATATATATGTATATATATATTTATATATATCACAATTTGATAATTTTCATTCAAAAATCCCTAATATAAACTTAGGGTCAAAATACAACATAGTCTGACACAACATTTCCTATCCCACTACTATAATTTATCTATACACTTAGTCTTATATAAACTACTTTACATATATTTTTGTCTAAGCTACCCACATCTCTCTTGTTGTCTTCATGTTTGAGATTTTTCCTTTCTTTCCATGTATAAAAATATACTATCGAGAGGGACATCATCATCTTCCTCTCTACTTTGCAAATATTTTTGGCTAAGCTATCCACATATCTCTTCTTGTCTTCATCTTTGAGAGTGTTCTTTCTTTCCCTATGTAAAAATATACTACTAAGAGGGTCATCATCATATTCCTCTTCTATTTCCCCATGTTTCTACCCAATTTGACATTCATCTCCTTTGTGGCTGACATTGGCATCCAGTGAGATTCATTCCTACATTGAGAACCTTCCAAAACTTCTTAGTGTAGTCACAATCCCTAAACAAGTGAACATGGGTTTCCATCATACCTACACACATAAATCAAGATGTGTGGGTTCCATCATACCATCTTTGCACCCTATCCATGGTTGGAAGGGACTCATGAGAAACATGAAACATGCATAGACTCCACTTTGGAACCCGTACTCAGTGCAATGGTATCTTGTGATATAGCTGATATCTCCTCTTGCTCGAACTAGATCCTAGATAATCATGTTAGGCATGTCTTGGTATCCATATTCCATCTCCATTAACAATAAAGGAGTGCTTGATAAGCTTCCAAGTAGTTGTCAGCTTGTTGATGACTCTTGAGTACCCTTCCCTAGTTGTTGCTTCAAAGTCTAGCCCTTTTGGATATCTCTTCTCATTCAATTTACCCCCATTGATTCCTCCACATAGTACCTTATAATTCATCTCATAGACCTCAATTTTCTATCTCCGTAAGAGATATTAAATCCACTCCTTCTTCATCATTTCTTACAACCAGTTTGTTGTGCTTCATTTGGTGAGTATTTCCTACCTATATAATGTTATATATTGTCACCTCCATCATTTCTAATACCTCCCTATGTATTTCACCATGTCGTACCTATAAAATCAATAGTCCCTCCATAGATGAATTTGTCAAGGTGACTCTCTCCGCTTGGTCAGGGGTCACCATTGATCATTTCCTCTAGCTTATTAGTACAATCTATGAAGTCACTAACTTTAAGATTCCCCCATCAAGTGGGAAGCCTAGGTATTTAGTTGGTAGCGAATTGATCTTGATCCCCATTGTTTGTTCAACTTCTCCTCAATATCCTGACTGTTTGTTGAGGTGAAGAGTTGTGTCTTTCTCTGAAAATCTTAAGTAGTTGCTTCACGTTCATAAGATACTCTGGTTTAGCCTTAGCGAACACTAACACATCATCTATGAAGATGAGGTGATTTAGTACCCTTATTCCATGAATTATATAGATAGAAATATCCTTCTTATTTGCCCTCTTCATCAACTATGAATAGTACTCCATAATAATGGTGAATAATGGTGGATAGAGAGGGTCTTTCTACCTAGGGCCATTTGTAATTAAAATATCCCATTAGGTGTACCATTAACTAGTACTGAGAAACTTGTTGCACTCACAGATTCCTTCATGAGCAACATCCAACTTTCTAGGAACCCCATTTCCTCCATAATGCACCACATGTTTCTCCCACCTTACACCGTAATATGCATTGGAAACATCTAGCTTCATACTTATCTTCTTATGTTCCCTCTTGACATTTAAATCTATTAGAAATTCTCTAGCAAAAAGGGTGAAATCGCCAATGCTTATCCCTGAAATGAATGCCCCTCTATTATCTGAGATGAGTAGAGGAGGCAAGATCACCTTCATTCATTTCACTAGCATCTTGGCCATCACCTTACATTGGACATTGGAACATGCAATTGTCCTAAATCAACCAAGGAAGTCATAGTCTTCTTCTTCAGAATGAGCACCATAAATGCATGATTTACTTGTCTCAATATTTTCCTTTCCTCCACGAACCACTTCAGACCTTTGCACATGTCATCCATAATTATCTGCTAAGCATCCTTGTAGAAATGGGCTTCAAACCCATTGGATGTCGGTGATTTTCTCACCCTAATACTCCACAAAGAAGGTTTTATTTCCTCTTCTTTTATTGACCTGCATAGACACTAATGTGAGTTGAAGATAGTTTGTACCTCCATTGAAGATCCTCCTCTAGGTTCAATTTAATAAACTTCCCCTTCTTATACAACTCTCTATATAATTCCATCACTTCTTTCTCAAGATCTTCTTAGCTATTCATAATGATTCCATATGAATTAACTGGAACAAAGATGGTGTTCTAGGCTTCTTATTTCCTAATGGAGATAAGATATTGGTTTGTATTGCAACCAGTGTCAGCTATCTACTAGTGTCTGCTACATTGCCATAAGAATCTTTCTTCAACTATTTTGAAATCCTCCAACATATCATTTATCTTTGATTCCTCCTTAATCAAGGAGCGGTTTAGTGGATTTGTTAACTGTTGTCTTTTAATCCCACCATGTCCTTCTTTATGCCCACAAGTAGATTTGGAATGTTCACATTTTCCTTCGACCATACCTTCATCTCTTTCTTTGACTTCATTATCTTCCTCGCAAACACAAAAAGAGTATTGCCTTGTATGTCCTCCTTTTAGGTGTTCACCATAACATTTTTTGTACCCCTTCTACCTAGTCCAAAAGTTTACAAATCTAAACGGTCTGCTCCATTTTGTTTTCTCTTATAATTACATGACAAGAGGTGTTTGGTCACTGATATCTTCTCCTCCCACTAGGATGTGTGCATTTGATAGGTTCTAAAGCCACTCTATATTGACATGAGCTCTATCTAGTTTACATGAAACTTTTCTGTCATGTTCACCTTTGTTGTTCCAGGTTAAAGTCCCTTCCCCAATTAGTGGAATCTTATAGAGATCAACGACATTGATCATGATATTGAAGGACTTGATGATAGTTGTTGGTACTAATCTCCCTCCATGTTTATACTCATGTAGCCATACATTTTTAAAATAATCCCTTAACAACAATGCCTCTTTAATCACTTTGGATAATGAAATTAAATCCCTCCACATTTCTTGTATTTGTGAGTGTAGGCTTTTAGACAATGAAATTATATCCCTCCACATTTATTGTATTTGTGAGTGTAGGATGAAAGCAAGATTGATGAGAACCCGATCCTCAAACCTCCTCTATTAATGCAAATTGATGTGATTAGTTGCTCCATTCTTATGTCTAACTCACAAACATTTGGATTCCACTCTAGGAAAATTATTCCTCTTTCTATCTCCTCATGGTTTGTGATGTGAGTCCAACCATTTGGAAATACCTACGCCACATGATTCTTATTACAACTCTTAATTTTTGTCTCAATAAAGAATACTCAATTGGAATTAATCTAGTCCCTAACCCCTCATCTTTTTGTAGGTTTGTATATCACTTTCGTATTACGTACTATTATGGACATAGGAAATTATCATTTTCTCCTTGTTCGTATCGTAGGTTCCTTATCCTTCTCTTTATGATGATTTTCATCATTCTTTGACTTCTCCTGATTTAGAATCCCCTCCTCTTTATTAGTGTTTTTTGACACATAGAAAGGGTTAAGTGAGCCTTGTACCCCTTCCTTTGATTGTTTCTCCTTTGATAGCAGGATCTCCCCTTCCTAATATCCTCATTAATCATTTTTAGGTTCTCAGAAAACTTGCTTATGTCCTTCTTTCCTTTCTTTTCATGCCATACTTTCTTTGGAATATGGAATCCCTCCTATTTTTCTTCCTCTTTTTTACCTTCAATAGGCTTCAATGGAAAATCTTCATTGATGTGTCCAAAGACACAACACCCCAGAAACTTCTTTGGAAAGTGTTTGTGTAACATCCCTGACCTGGGTTATGCTTTAACCCTAGATGTTTTGCTTAATAAAGTTAATTATATGCTTTCTCTTATCTATTGAAAAGTAATTAAGGTTCAAGAGGAACTTATGTTTCAATTTTAGTCCTTTTTGAATAATGTTGAAATAATGTTTTGCTTGTTTTGGACTAATGTGCAAATTACCCAAGTTGAGGGGTTAACTTGCAAATGTTACATGGTAAAATGTTCCTCAGATGTTGAAGCATCATAAGAATGAAAATGATGCAGAGGTATGGCTGCCACAAGCCTGAGTACCAAGAAAGAGCTTGTTGAGCAATGTTGTGCATTAAAACCTAGTTTTGGTGTAATGTGCAATTTACCCAAAACCTAGGGTTCAATATGCAAAATACCACCTCTAGAGAATCCCTCATGTTTCTTGGAATCATGTAGAGAAAATAAAATGAGAGGGGCATCTCATTTGAATCACTTTGGAGGAGAGAGAATCTTGATATTAAAATAGTCAAGATTTAAGCATAATATAAACCCTAATTCAATTTAATGCAAAAATAAATATATTAATTGAATTGCCCTTCAACCAAAAATGAGATGGTTGAATTTCCATAAGTATGGACGTTATTGTGCCTTGCAAAGGCCACGAAATATCTAAAGTGAGTGGAAAACCCACTCACATTAGTTAAAGAAAAAGCAATATCCACTCAATTTTGGACATTATTATTATAATGGTTAAGCTGCTTAATTTGCTTTCTTTTAATTCATGGATAATGAATAGGAATTACAAGGTGGGGGAGATGGCTTCACATGAAATGGATTGAGGGGAGTATGTGGAACCCATTTTGGGAGTTGAAGGAATTATTTATCACTTTCTCTCTGATTTTGAAATTTCCTTATATATATCCCATTTTCAACCCACATGAAAGGTTTTTTCGATCCCTTTTTCTTTCCTTGCTTTTGCCATGAACAAGGAAGCTTAGGAGAAATAGGAGGACGTGCCCCAACCTGTAGGTAAGCTCCATAGTCATCTTCAACCTTGATTTCATGGTGGAAATCGAAATTCAATGCTGAATTTCTTCTTTTCTTCATTCAATCTTCAACATTAGCCATTGATTTCACTCAAAGACTTGAGAACGGGCCTTGGACAGTTGAGAGAGCTTCATTCACCATTGAGGATGTGAAGTTTGAAGCTTGGATTTAGATTTGAAGGTGGGTTATATAATGTTACAACCCCAATTTTTGGGTTCATTTGGTGAGAAATGTAATTTCTCATATTAAAGATATTTGAACAAATAATGATATAATTTGGTTCGAATAAATGGATTTTGTTTACAATAGCCTTGATGATTGTGTTGTGGGATTTATTGAATATTGGGCCCAAACAACAAGAAAATTCTATTAGTAAATGAATAATTGAATATTTGAGAAAAGAAAGAGGTAGAAACCTCTAGAAGGCAAAGAGATGTAATCCAAGGATGGATTTCATGCCTCTTGGGTTCCTTGGGTTCCAAGGAGTCCAAAGTTGGAAAAAGAAAGCAATAAGAAAAGAAAAGATTAATTAAGTATTTCTTTAGTAAGAAAGAAATTGAAATTAATGTTAAAATTTTAGAAATAAATGGAAAGAGGTACAATTGAGTTATCCTTAGTGGAATTTCATATCCCAAGGATTCCTAATGATAAAAGGAATATCAATGAGGAAAATAAAAGAGAAATACTCAAAAGAGATATTTTAATAAGAAATAAACAAGATAATGAGAAATAATAAAGAATAATGCATTTAGATGCATCTAGAAGGATAATGAGTATCGAATAAAAAGGATTTCGAAATATTAGAGTTTCTTGGGGTACAAGGAGCCCCAATGAAGGTAAGGAAAGAGAAAATACCGACAGCGCAAAAAAAGAGAATAATGTAATACATTATTAATGGTTTATGTGGTATTGTAAAGAAGGGAGATATTTTCTACTAAAAGAGAATATAATTTTGTGCCAATAAATCAAAGGGCAAGTACAAAGAAAATAAAAGAGGAATTTTGAATTTCCTAATATCCATATAATAGAAAATAACCAAGGATAAAGAAGAGAGAGAATATTACTTCTCTTCCTACTTGGAAAGGGACTCTTGGATTCATGAATAGCTGACCCAGTGCTTCTTTAGTCACCCCTATATAAAGGGGAGACCCTCTTGTTCGAGTCCAAAGGAATCCCACGTTTCTATTTCTTCTTCTTCTTTCTCTTTTCGTTCTTCAACCCTAACCAGGGGTAGCAGTGTGAGCATGGTGTTATATAAAGTCAAGGAAAGGTCGAGTTTGTGGCTTGATGTGCCACATTTCCAAAGAGCAACTTGGTCGTCAAGGTTGTGCCCTGGAGCATGCGTAATAGCAGCCGCCAGTCTGCAGGGGCGGCCGCAGAAGGCATGGCCAACAGGTGAGCAACCGGCCACCTTGGCTAAGGTATGGGGGCGCCCTGTGTGCGCCTGAGAAGGGCGGAGCTAGGGCAGCAACTCCTGACGAGGATCCCAGCCCCAAGAGAGGGAGAGAGCCCGCGCTTGGCTATAGAACGACGCCTTGGGCGGCTGCGTCGCACCCTCTGAAGGTGGAAGACGACCAGGGTCAGTTGGACGGATGTACCCCTCTGTGGGGTGAAGGATCGCTGACTTAAGCGGGGGTTAGAGTCGTCATTTGGTTATGTTTCCAAAAGCCAACGTTGCATGAGCTTGACGATGTGGCACAATCCGATTGGCCCGGGTAAGTGAAATCTTGTTAAAATCGTAATTAAATATCGGTAACTCCGATTAGGACAAGTAATATATGATTTTTGATCATGAGAACGAGAGGAATCCAATAAAAATGATATTAAATATTGATTCCGTTTCTAATTGCAAAAGTACAATAAGTTGATGAAAAGTGCATTAAAGTTAAGTTAAAACCTTATTTGTGATTAAAGGTTAAATCCAGAATGCTTAATGGGTTAATTGAAGTATTAATAACCTGTTGAATGATAATGTTATATCTGAACCAGATCTAGATGTAAAATTGCATGATTTAGGGTTTTCACCCCATATGAGAATGATTAAGTATTTAGAGACCCTAATTTAGGGTAAAAGAAGATAAGATCATATTTAATTTGAAAAATGTGAAAATATGATTGTTAAATGATGGTTCTAAGTTATTTGTATATGAAAGTCCTTATTTCTGGATAAATACCCTAAATGTAGTAATTAGGGTCTTTTCATGAATAAAAGGTGGAATTGATGGCAAAATGAGTTCATATGTTAATTAGACCCTAATGAACTTTGAATTAATGATAGATGTACATAATGATCTTGTCATGGATTAAAAGGATAAAAATAGTAGCTTTAATGTAAAAGAAGCTTAATGAAATTAATTGATGATTAATGTTCCTTTTATATGGAAATAGGTTTATATGTTGTTAAGATAACCTTAATATTGAAGAATAGATGAGATAATTAGGGTTTATGAGTAATGGCATAAAATCAGGGTTTAATATGGTAAAAGATGAAGGGAAACCCTAATTGAAAAATGAAACCCTAAAATGGATACATAAACCCTATAAATTGAATCCAAGTCAATAAAGTAGATTCTTGATAAAGTCTGTAATAAATAGAGTACATATTCTTTTCAGGAATTATGTGGTTGTTGAATTGCTTGCTTGGATTGCTTTCTTGGATGGAATTACTTAATACTTGTGAAATCAGCAAATAAGGTATGTGGTTACGCTTATGAATCTCGTGTTAGTTTTTGGAGGTTTTCCGAAGTTTTCATCGATGCAATGAATTAACTGTTGGATGAATTTAATTCATGCAAAATATAATGTGGATATGACTATCACATAAGATATGTGCCTACTAGCTCAGATCCTGGTCCCCTCTGTGGCTTAATAGTTGACCTAGTACATGGCTACCTATGGGGTAGGTCCATCAGGTCATTGGATGACTTAGTACATGGCTACCAATGGGGTAGGTCCATCAAGTCACATTGAGTTGGATATTGGGCTACCTTCGGGTAGTGCCATGCGACTCTATTACCCTAGGTATTGGCTACCTGTAAGGTAGGACCATGGTGGTAAGAATCTACCTAAAAGAGAGGTAGCATAAAAGTCCACTGCAGGGATAACACAGAGTTAGGGGATAGGTAAGGATTGAGTAGTATGGATTAAAACATAAACTTGGTTGTTAAATGATTAATTGAATGATCACGTTGTTAACATATTTGCATGATTATTATTTCCCCCACATACCAGCTTCTTGCTTACCGACGTTTTGTTTGTCGACGTTTTAGGTACAATGAAAAGAACAAACAGTAAAGTGCATATGTGGTACTAAATGAGAATTAAAGTGCAAAGGAGGATTAGATAGATTAGTATATGTGTGGATAGAAGTTTTGAAATCCCAGTTTTAAAGCGTATGCAAATTTTTTATTTTTACCATATTTCAGTATAGTTGGTAGAATTTAATAATTGTTAATGATTATTTGTCAAACCTTTGATCCAGGTTATTGGTTAACGGCTCTAACCTTTCAGTCTCCCTTAATTGGGGGTTACTAGGAGGTGGGGTCGTAACATTTGGTATCAAAGCATAGGTTCCTCACTTAATCCTTAATAATTATTAAATTTTACAAATTTTGTAGAACCCAAGGGAGTTATTAGAGGATTATCCAAAAGATAGAGGTGTCTAGAAAAGGATCACGACCGGGGTCTGGCAATATTTTCCTCTGCACCACTAGTCATAATACGAGGACTCCCAGATTCATGTGACTTCCTGGCCAAAGTCTTAGGGTATGAGTCGAAATAAGATACCTTTAGGACTCTCTCATCTTGTTCATCCCTTCTTAACTCAAATTCTGTTAAGGACCTTAAGGATTTGGGTTTTCTCTCTTCTCCTCACCCTCTTGAGGTATGGGTAAGGTTAATAAGGTCTAAGGAATCCTCCACCAAATTAATGAAAAGCATGTAAATAAGATGTCATGGACATAAGCTTAATAGAGTAAGCGTAAAGGAATAGATACATGCTTAGGTTGTATGACACGAGTTGTCATTGCCCTCAGGAGAGACCTGAGGATAGACCTCCTTGGCAGGAGGATGAGTAGAGAGAGTTAGCCTTGGAGGTAGAGACCTAGCACATCCTCCGAGGATGAAGTTAACCCTACCCTAAGTGAAGGTTTGAGAGATATATGACATGATAAGTTAGATGTCATGGTTGACCAAGCGTTTGGTTGGACATGCATTTGGGATGCCATAAGAGGTTAGATGACCTAGTACCTTTGGTGACCCAACCCTGGAGAGGGTCATGCATGTTAGAGTGAAGGATAGCTCCTTCATGGATGAGGTTAGAGAAGAACCTATAGAAACCTTATGAGCTATTGCAAGTAGGATATAGCTTGCACCCAGAGTACATCAGTAGTACGAGCAGCAAGTTAAAATCGAGACCAGAAGGACAGGATGGATAGCTTATGTGATAAGCTTAAGGGGCTATGGATAATCATGAGCAAACATAAGTTTGAGCATAGGCTTCAACGCATAGAGGTATGCCTGTAAGCTCGATCCTTCATGGAGAGAGGACCTCTAGTAGTATGATTGGATGTGGAGTTAGCTTTAGAGAGAGAAAGAAGGAACCAAGCAAGAAGGTTGGAAGCTTAGCTTCTGAGATATGAGGAATAGTGGGGAGTCGAGGATGATGCGACCTAAGTGGATGATAGTGGTTTCCCTATGCTTGACCACTAGAGGCTGGTGATATCTTGGTTATCTTTAAAGGAAGCAAACCCTAGAGAGAGGATGATGCTTCTGGTACCTATGGTATAAGTGACTATCTACTGGATGAGATAAAGAGTGCCTTAGACCCTGAGGAAGTGTAAGTAACCAGTTCTGAGGCTTTATACCTAGTTGGTTGTCCTTGAGGAGGACTCAACTCTGAAATGTTGCTCGAATAAAAGGATCATGGAAAGTGCATGACATACCTTGGACATGTTTGATTTGTAATTAAAAGATTGAGCATGCAGTTGGACACCCAAAGGTGGACCTAGGGTTCCTAGGCCTAAGAGGGGAAGCAGTGTATCCAATGCTCATGATGAGATTTGAGTCTCTATAGTTTTGAGCATGGTACTCCTCATGAGTATAGGTAAAAGAAACCCCTTAAGTTAAGGGTATGTTTGATGAACCCCTCACAACTAAGTTGGTCTAATGTTGAGGATGAGAACAAGTGTGACCTAGCATGGTTTGGTATGTGTCTTCATGTGCCTTAGTAGCTTGCTAGGGCTAAGCATGCTCATGTGGATGCATACCCTAAACATAAGGACGTTTGTGACCGTTGTTATCAAGGTGTAGTTTCCTCCCATCCTGGGAGAGGGACCCTTTTGTAGGGTGTATACCAGTGTTGTTGGTTTTATGCTAACCTAAAGAGGTTTCAGAGGATCTTGCGAAGCTAAGTGAAAAGTACATGGTATGAGAATGAACCTGTAGACCCATAGATAACTATCTCTAAGTGCATGTGGATGTGTTACCCTGTAGGTAACCGATATGGAGCCTGACCAAGATAGGAAGGTTTCCATGACCCCTTTGAAAGGATAAAGTCATCCAGGAATACAGAGAGAGAGATGATGAAGGCTTGGGTAAGGTTCCAAGTTGAACATGTACTATGATGGAATCCTAAGTCTATCTAAGGGTCAGTTAGGGATAAGACCGATGGAAGTGGGAGTTGCCTAATTACCTGGTTGCACATGACCATAGGGTCGGGAGGTAACAACTATCATTGTTTGAGGGCCATGGGTTAGGAGATTGATCACCTTCATGAACTCATGGGACCCAAAGGGCAGATGAGTAAGGCACTCTCTGGATGCAGAAGGGAAGAGGGATGACCCCAAAAGTGCCGACACCCTATAGACCTAGAGGAGACGACCAAGGATTGTGATTGGACCAAGTAGGTTCGAGACTAGTTTTCCATGGAAGTAACTTTGATATCAAGATGAATGTGATGTTGAGACATATGTGGCACATTTGAACTTAGATTTAAAGGTGTACCGACATGGTGGGAGGTACCATCTCTACTCTTGGAACAGGAAGAAATCTATATTTGGACTACAGCCAAATGCTTATTTCCTCTTGTTATGGGAGTGAGAGATAGGACAATACACATACCATACACCAAGGGTAAAGATGATGTGAGTTGGAACATTGCTACGGGGTATGAGGATAGAGATGACAACATACCCTTGTGGAGCGAATGATGCATGGATGGTTTACAAACACTAAGAGTATTAAGGAAATCATCTTGTGAGGATATTTTATCATGAGCTATGTGAAATTTGCAAGTGATACAAGGTCGAGTTTGATAATCAAGAAGATGAGCTTAGAGTGTTCTGATGAAGATAGACTCATAGTTTGAGACGAGATGATAAGTGGAATACATGGAAGTGTATGTCTTCAAACATTACCCAATACCTAAGGATGTGAAGTGGTAATGAATGCTCTCGTTGAGAAATAGTTGCCTATTTTAGTTAGAAGTTAGAAGAAGTTGAGGTTGCTAGGCTAACCTTAAGTTGAGAAAAGAGATAAGTTTGGCTAACACCCAAATATGTTAATAGCGGTTAATCAAGTAAATGATTGTTTGGTTAGCCAACCTAGTCTATCATATAATGAAAGGATGGTTGTAGACCATCATATGTACTTCTTTGGAAAGGAAAGTAATGAAACCCTGATGAGAGTGGTTTAGGGTTTCCGAAGTATCAAGCTTGAGGAATCATGACATACCTAAAATCATGATTTTAAGATCGCCATACACCATGGTACTACAATAGTACTTTGAATGACTAAGAAGAAGTTGCATGTAGAATGTTGCCATGCAGGACAAGAGGTGAAGGATGAACACCAGCAACCCAACACATCGATATAGAGGATAAAAGTGTCCCCGAGAGGGAAAGGGAGTTCATCACTATGGATGATGAAGTCTCCCCTAGACCAAGGAAAGTCAAGATGCAATGTGGGTTATGGTGGATTACCTTACCTAGATGTCATGAGAAAGAAATAGTTCTATTGAGGGACATATTTGGTTGAACTACACATGAGAGAGATGGTTCAATGACACCATGAAGTGAGTTCAAAGGTTCTTGAGTTTGACCTAAATATTCACTTCCATAAGGTGGAAGTAGGTACATGAAGAACTTGATGTTAGTATAATTTATCACCCCTAACTAATGGTTAGTATGATCCAGACTAAAGGGTCTGATGAGAGCATATGTGCTCATTCAGGGTGATGGCTAGAGATAGCTCTTTTCCTATGAAAGATGTAATGATGACCACCATAGCCAATATTGGGATTTAAAGAAGCTTTGTAAGGGAGATTGTGTCGGTCACCACTTCAGTAAGGTGATGTTGGTGAAAGGACCACATGATGGATAGAAAAGGACCACAATGTGTGTATATGAAGTCACTTTGATCGTGCAATGGCTGAAAGGAGCCTAGAGACGACAAGAGTCGTGAGCAGATGCAAAGTAGTCTGACATGCAGTCCACTGTGGGAAATATGTGACATAAAAAAAATCAACCCCTCTGAGCTATAGCTAAGGAAGTTGGGTCCCCGATACATGTGTCTATTTGAGATGGATTGGTGGAGAAGGTTATGGTTGACTTTACCCCTCAGGATAAAGTAATGAGTTCCAAGTGTCCAATTTAGAGCACTATGTGAGGTACCCAAACCATGTGCTGAGCAATGAACCTAGTGATCCCCAAGGGAGGCTGAAATGGCCTGAGTTACCTGTGCAGTTTATAGACGACAGGATGAAAGAACTCAAAGAAAAGAATATGTGATGATAAAGGTTCTTTGGAAGCGCCATGAGTACGGTAAAGCCACATAGGGGCCAATGATGGACATGGAAAAGTCTTATCCTGAATTGTTTGTTTTGCTTGATAAAATTTTGAGGACAAAATTCCTATAAGAGGGGAAGGATGTTACAACCCCAATTTTTGGGTTCATTTGGTGGGGAATGTAATTTCTCATATTCCAAAGATATTTGAACAAATAATGATATAATTTGGTTCGAATAAATGGATTTTGTTTACAATAGCCTTGTTGATTGTGTTGTGGGCTTTATTGGCTATTGGGCCCAAATAACAAGAAAATTCAATTAGTAAATGAATAATTGAATATTTGATAAAAGAAAGAGGTAGAAATCTCTAGAAGGTAAAGATATGTAATCCAAGGATGGATTTCATGCCTCTTGGGTTCCTTGGGTTCCTAGGAGTCCAAAGTTCGAAAAATAAAGCAATAAGAAAAGAAAAGATTAATTAAGTATTTCTTTAGTAAGAAAGAAATTGAAATTAATGTTAAAATGTTGGAAATAAGTGGAAAGAGGTACAATTGAGTTAACCTTAGTGGAATTTCGTATCCCAAGGATTCCTAATGATAAAAGGAATACCAATGAAGAAAATAAACGAGAAATAAAGAGAAATCCTCAAAAGAGTTATTTTAATAAGAAATAAACAAGATAATGAGAAATAATAAAGAATAATGCATTTAGATGCATCTAGAAGGATAATGAGTATCCAATAAAAAGGATTTCAAAATATTAGAGTTTCTTGGGGTCCAAGGAGCCCCAATGAAGGAAAGGAAAGAGAAAATACCAACAAAGCAAAATAAGAGAATAATGTAATACATTATTAGTGGTTTATGTTGTATTGTAAAGAAGGGAGATATTTTCTACTAAAAGAGAATATAATTTCGTGCCAATAAATCAAAGGGCAAGTACAAAGAAAATAAAAGAGGAATTTCGAATTTCCTAATATCCATATAATAGAAAATAACCAAGGATAAAGAAGAGAGAGAATATTGCTTCTCTTTGAAGGAATTGACTTCCTACTTGGAAAGGGACTCTTGGATTCATGAATAGCAGACCCAGGGCTTCTTTAGTCACCCCTATATAAAGGGGAGACCCTCTAGTTCGAGTCCAAAGGAATCCCACATTTCTGTTTCTTCTTCTTCTTCTTTCTCTTTTCATTCTTCAACCCTAACCAGAGGTAGCAACATGAGCATGGAGCTATATAGAGCCAAGGAAAGGTCGAGTTTGTGGCTTGATGTGCCACGTTGCCAAAGAGCAACTTGGCCGTCAAGGTCGTGCCATGGAGCGTGCGTAATAGCAGCCGCCAGGCTGCATGGGATACCGCATAAGGCATGGCCAACAGGTGAGAAATCGACCACCTTGGCCAAGATATGGGGGCGCCCTGTGTGCGCCTAAGAATGGCAGAGCTAGGGCATCAACTCCCGGTGAGGATTGTGGCCCCAGGAGAGGGAGAGAGCCCACGCTTGGCTGTAGAACGGCGCCTAGGGCGGCTGCGTCGCACCCTCTGAAGGTGGAAGACGACCAGGGTCAGTTGGACGGATGTACCCCTCTGTGGGGTGAAGGATCGCTGACTTAAGCGGGGGTTAGAGTCGTCATTTGGTTATGTTTCCAAAAGCCAACGTTGCATGAGCTTGACGATGTGGCACAATCTGATTGGCCCGGGTAAGTGAAATCTTGTTAAAATCGTAATTAAATATTGGTAACTCCGATTAGGACAAGTAATATATAATTTTTTATCAGAAGAACGAGAGGAATCCAATAAAAATGATATTAAAGGTTGATTACACTCCTAAATGAAAAATTACTATAAGTTGATGAAAAGTGCATTAAAGTTAAGTTAAAGAACCTATTTGTGATTAAAGGTTGAATCCATAATGCTTAATGAGTTAATTGAATTATTAATAACATGTTGAATGATAACGTTAGATTCGAACCTGATCTAGATGTAAAATTGCATTATTTAGGCTTTTTGCCCCATATGAGAATGATTAAGTATTTAGAAACCCTAATTTAGGGTAAAAGAAGATAAGATCATATTTAATTTGAAAAATGTGAAAGTATGATTGTTAAATGATGGTTCTAAGTTATTTGTATATGAAAGTCCTTAATTCTGGATAAATACTCTAAATGTATTAATTAGGGTCTTTTCATGAATAAAAGGTGGAATTGATGGCAAAATGAGTTCATATGTTAATTAGACCGTAATGAACTTTGAATTAATGATAGATGTGCATAATGTTCTTATCATGGATTAAAAGGATAAAAATAGTAGCTTTAATGTAAAAGAAGATTAATGAAATTAATTGATGATTAATGTGCCTTTAATATGGAAATAGGGTTATATGTTGTTAAGATAACCTTAATATTGAAGAATAGATGAGATAATTAGGGGTTATGAGTAATGACATAAAATCAGAGTTTAATATGGTAAAATATGAAGGGAAACCCTAATTGAAAAACGAAACCCTAAAATGGATACAGAAACCCTAGAAAGTGAATCCAAATCAATAAAGTAGATTCTTGATAAAGTGTGTAATAAATAGAGTATATATTCTTTTCAGGAATTATGTGGTTGTTGAATTGCTTGCTTGGATTGCTTTCTTGGATGGAATTACTTAATACTTGTGAAATTATCAAATCAGGTATGTGGTTACGCTTATGAATATCTCAAGTTAGTTTTCCAAGGTTTTCTGAAGTTTTCATCGATGACATGAATTAACTGTTGGATGAATTTAATTCATGCAAACTATAATGTGGATATGACTATCACATAAGATATGTGCCTAGCTACTAGCTCAGATCCTGGTCCCCTCTTTGGCTTAATAGTTGACCTAGTACATGGTTACCTATGGGGGTAGGTCCATCAGGTCATTGGATGACTTAGTACATGGCTACCAATGGGGTAGGTCCATCAATTCACATTGAGTTAGATATTGGGCTACCTTCAGGTAGTGTCATGCGACTCTATTACCCTAGGTATTGGCCACCTGTAAGGTAGAACCTTGGGGGTAAGAATCTACCTAAAAGAGAGGTAGCATACAAGTCCACTACAGGTATAGCACATAGTTAGGGGATAGGTAAGGATTGAGTAGTATGGCTTAAAACATAATCTTAGTTGTTAAATGATTAATTGAATGATTACATTGTTAACATATTTGCATGATTATTGTTTCCCCCACATACCAGCTTCTTGCTAACTGATGTTTTGTTTATCGGCATTTTAGGTACAATGAAAAGAACAAACACTAAAGTGGCATATGTGGTACGAAATGAGAATTAAAGTGCAAAGGAGGATTAGATAGATTAGTATTTGTGTGGATAGAAGTTTTGAAATCCCAGTTTTAAAGGGTATGTAAAGTTTTTATTTTTCCCGTATTTCAGTATAGTTGGTAGAATTTAATAATTGTTAATGATTATTTGTCGAACATTTGATCCAAGTTATTGGTTAAGGACTCTGACCTTTCATTCTCCCTTAATTAGGGCTTACCAGGAAGCAGAGTCATAACATATAACTTGAACCCTTAAATGTCATTATTGCTTGCAATTTATTCAATTTGTGTTGAACATTTCCTCTCTCGATTTCCATTTGATTAGTTGTTGAAATTATCATGAGAATCACAACTAATTTCGAACGTTTGAAGATTGAAGATGATGATGTCATATTAAGCACACACCTCAATAAAGGAAGGGGCAATCGGTTTTCAAAACCAATTGAATTCATTCGGTTTCAAAACCGATTGAATTGATTAGATTTCAAGACCGAATGGGTAGTTGAATCCAAGACCGAATGGGTAATTTACTTCAAAGCGAATGGGTAATTTAATAAAAGACCAAATGTATAATTAACTACAAGATCGAATGGGTAATTGAGTTCAAAATCGAATGGGTAATGGATCTCAAGATCGAATGGATAAATTGAACTTCAAAACCATTTGAGGTTAATTGTTGATATGAAAGATGGAGATCCAATGGCTCAAATTGATTTAATTATAAGTGGATTCCATAATGAATGATCCATGGATTGCAAACACTAATTGATTGATTGAAGAATTCCTAATTGAATTGGATCAATTTCTTGGTTGATGGTCCAAACGGTCTCAAGACCGTTTGAGACCAAACAGTCTCAAGACCGTTTGGAGTTCAAGGGATGTGATGGATGGTTGGATATCCAAGGGATGTAATTGGATGTACACTCAATGGTTTAATTGATGATCGATTCAATAAAGCAAACCCTAAAATAAATCGATTGGTTGGAGGAAAACCCTAGTTGGTTCAATCGATTTCAAGAAGTTTACACCGTGCTATCCCTAAATGTAAGCACTTGAATAAAGGGTTAACCTAAACTAATTAAGTCTGATATGATTAATATCCTATAGAGGATATGAGAGAGATAAACTTATACATTAGTGGTAATCATGTAGAGATTAATCCTCAACACTTTCAATATGAATAGAGTATGTAATTAGGGTTTGATCCATGATAATGAGATCATGAAACACTAATCGAGAAGGTTGATGAGCTCTAACCCTAATTTAGGATAATAATAAGATAAATCCTAATTTAAGGGAATTCTTCATGAAAACCCTACTTTAGGGTAAAGCTACATGAAACCCTAATTTTAGGGGAAATGTTATGAGAAAACTTAATCCAAGGAAAGGATGTTATGTGAAACCCTAATTAAGGGTGATGTCATGTGAAACCCTAATCGAGGGTGATGTCATGTGAAACCCTAATTAAGGGTGATTTCATGTGAAACCCTAATTAAGGGTGGTGTCATGTGAAATCCTAATCAAGGGTGATGTCAAGTGAAACCCTAATACAATGATGTGATCTGAAACTCTAACTCAAGGTGATGCTATGTAATGATATGTGACACCTTGATATGAAATCCTAACCCTGATAAAGGATAAAGGTATGTGAAGCCCTAATCTTGGGTTATAGTGTATGAAACCCTCATGTTGGGCAATATGATGATAAACTGTAAAAGAGTGAAATCACCCCTTTACTAAAAATGTGAAGAATTGACATCCATTCCAAACCCTCTCAGAGGTATGATGGAATGGGCATAAATTTTCCAAATTTATTAAACATTGGTAAATAAAAGACCATTAGAAAGCAGCGGAATAAAAAAATAACTGACTATATTCAATTTCATAAAAGGTTTACAAAAATACATCAAATTCTCCCATTAGGGTTTACATCAAGACACACAATTAGGATCTAGATAGAGGGAAGTCTAGAATACTACAATCTTGTCTCCAAGAAAAATAGCAAAATCTCCATCAACTGAGTCCAAGCCAAAAGCTAAGATCTTCCTTGTCTTATCCATCACCTTGGTCAACACCTAGGTTGTTGGGAAGGCACCCAGCAGAAAGGGAAAGGGAAGAAAAGTATGTGTCACAAAACTAGTCTAGGATAACAAGATAAGTAAATAAAATAAGAATAGGCTAGGGATCATCATAAGATGAAGATAACAAGTGTATGAGGATATATTCAAAAGAAAATTGCCGTTAACAATTAAATAAAAAAGGATTTGCATGTAAGATAATTATGTCTACATAACTAAGTAGGGTTGAGGCACCTACCGGACCTCTAACCATAGGTGAGGGGAGAATAAGACATTGCCAATCACCTAAAATATTATGGGGAGAATAAGACATTCCTCAGGGCGTTTATTTACATGCCCTCTGTGGGTGGTTGTACATAAGTACCACTACTTTAAATTAAATAGAACTTAAATCCACATGCTAGAAAAGTAGTCGTGGCAGGAGTATTCATAATATTCAATAAGCATGGCAGTGGGATATAAGACCCAAACAAGAAGAAATTATAATCTAATTTGAGGCATGAACAACATTAGGATTCAAGAATAGAATATTTAGGGTTCATTTAAGCCTCATTAGGGAAATATAGGGTTTGTCTATAATTATCCCAACATAGGGTGTAAGGAATGCAAATACCTCCCTTACTGATATCAATTACTAACTTTCACCACTTTAATTGAGTCCATGTTCCACTTTGCCTATTTTCAATGTATTAACATGTATTAGAGTACATAGTGCACATTAATATATAGAGACCCTAATTTCATAACTTTTTAGAAAAATTCGGATTTAGCTTTTGAAAATATCACCAATGAACTTATTAGGTTCTCCTGATGAAGATAACATATTCTTATGTTAATTTTGGAGTTATGATGATTAAGATGTAATTTTTATGGATTTTATGCATTAATTTCGTTTTGCAAGAATCACCCTTCATCAAACCATGAAATAAGTCTTTTAAAGTATTTTTATTAGATATATATTAATTTTCCAAATCCAAAACATATTTATTTGTCAAATTTGGATAAGCGGTTTAGAAGATATGAATTTTTCAATATTGACCAATAAGAAATTGCCACATCATTAAACTGATCAAGATAATTGAAGAAATATGGTGAGGGAGAAAACACCATTTGACCCAAGATCAGGTTTGAAGTTGCATAGGTAACCAAACTAGAGCTTCTAGTGAAGGTAAAACAGCAAGAAACCAAAACCCTAGAAGAACATGGTAAAAAGAGATGGAAATCATCGATTTTAAACATAGAAGCATGAGTTTTAAGCATGTACTAAACAATATATGAGAAGGGGGTTAACAAAACTTGCCTTGAGGAAGTTAATAATGTCCAAACAGAAAGGATCCCAAGATTAGAAGGTCTAGTTGATCCAAGTCAAGCTCCTTTCTTGAGCAAAGATCACCTTCTCAACTTTAGAGGTGCAAACCCTAGCAAAAGAGCATGGAGATGAGATGTTTTAGGGTTCTAGGTGGAGTTTTAACATGGAAGGTCATGGTTACGAGCTATAAGAAGGTGGGAGGAATACTAACAGCATGAAAATAGGGAAGGAAAGGAGTATTCTTACTAGTTTTCGTCAAAATCACCAAGGACGAGCTTAAGAAATCCTAAATAGAGAAATTTGGAACCCTAGGAGCCTTCTTCACCAAGGTAGGCACCCTTTTTTACGTTGGGACAGAAACTTTGTGGACAAACATAGAAGGGACGATTATCTAAGCTATAAGAAAGAGAATGATAGGATTGCTTCTTGGATTGGGAGGTGGGAAGGGCTAGGTATGGCTTTATAAAGACGGGGATAAGCATGAGGTGTCTATGTGACTTTCCATGTGTCCTTAGGTTAAGGCTTCATGGCTATGCAAGAGGATAGCTCATAGAGTCTTCTTTCATACCAAAGGTAAGTCTTAAGAGCCCCTAGAGACTTATAGGCCATTCCCACCATCCTTCAAACAAAGAAATAACCCCATTGGTTGATAGCTTTTAAAGATAAGCACATTTATAAATACGGTAATCCCTATAATGCCCTTGGAAAGTAACACCTTCAAACCAAGGTGCAACTAGGTTCCCCATGGTTAAAAATCTCGTGAATGGTAAGGGAATATATAAGGATTAAAATTGAGGTGATAATTTGCAGAGAAAATCTCTCAATTGTGTAAATTGCATAAAAGTCCAGAATGTGCATATAATTGCATAACCTGCACAAACAATATCCAAATTGGACCAAACTTCATCCACAAGTTATCTTTGATGTGTAGAATATGAATTTATCATTATTTCCATATTTTTAATTTATATAATCACATTATTAATTACTTATGCCTTTTATTGATTTTCTCTCTCCTAAACTTATCCTAATATTTGAAGGGTGTCCAAATTAGGTGAAATTTTACATGTTGGCTAATTTTGATATTTAGATTTCGAATTTGAAGTTTGTTTCCTCTTTTGAGACTTATTTTTATGAGTTATGTCATATGGCCCATTAACGGCCCATCATGTAAATTGTTCATCCAATTAAGCTTCTTATCTTCATATTACCATTAAAATGAGTTATGTGGCATATTTTATGTTTTCAAATCACATCAAAAAGTTAGATTAAGGTTTAGAGCACTTAATTATGGTAATTAAGCTTTCACTGATGTATTTGTGCATAAATTGTTCCATTAGTATAATTAGTGAATAAATGTTCACTAAACCACTATAAATTCCACGAATTAAATAGAAAGGCCAATAAGGATAGAAATGAAAGGAAAAGATGGGAAATATGGTAAAAAGAAAAAATTTTAGAATTCGGTATGTTAAAACACTCCAACCCTTAAAGAGGATTTCATCCCCGAAATCGCAAGCATGAAGGGAAGGGTGAGTGTGCAACATCTCATCACAAAACTTCAGGTTATTTCTCCAACCTTAACTTCCATCAAATAACTCATCAACATATACTCCACAAGCATCTTGACATAGCTCAGGTTCTCAAGGATCACCTAGGTTCCATTATTTAGATATTATTTTTAGGAGATTTAACATTATTTACATTTTTGACTCATTAACATTATATTCATTATGATATCACATTATCACCATTATTTTAATTATGTCATGTCATAATCACTTTATTACTAAGGAAGTTATATGTCATTGTCATCCATGAAACATCATATATATATATATATTTCTTATTTAACTCATTA
Source organism: Alisma plantago-aquatica (assembly GCA_963693085.1). Lineage (NCBI taxonomy): Eukaryota > Viridiplantae > Streptophyta > Magnoliopsida > Alismatales > Alismataceae > Alisma > Alisma plantago-aquatica. Next base: position 853,190,157 of record OY856410.1, read on the forward strand.
TGAGTTTTAGCACAATTAGAGTTTACTCAATTATCAATATACTTGATTATTATCCTTAATAATTGGATTTAGTCACTTTTATCAACATATTGAATTATAAAAAAATGTTTTGCATGAATTAAGACATTTTATCCAACTTGTTACAAGTAATCTAAATATTGTCACATTAATCACTTATATCTATATTTAATATTGTCACATTGTCACATTAACTTTCTTATTCACATTAATGTCATCATCAATCATTCTCTCATATTTATTCACTTCTTATTATTGATTGTGAACATTTGTCTAAATCAATTACTTCTTATCAATATTGAAGTCATTATATATATTTTAATGATCAAGGTGGGATATATTACATATTAATGATTTGATTCACATACTAAGTCATTAGGTGATTAATTAGGTGTGTATTAGAGAACAAGGTGGTATGCATTTCATATTGATGACCTGATTAATCTATGATTTATGTGTATGAAAGTATGCTATCTGATTATGATACCTAGTGACACTAATGTATCATTAATATTATTAAGGATGTATAGGTTAAGGTTAGATGATTACAACTTAGGGTTTAGGTTAACATGATCATTATTCTTCACCTAAACCTTCTTAGGATGCATTAAGTCTAAGGTTAGATTACAATTATCTTGCCCATCATATCATTAGGGTTTATTGGTTTATGACATGGGCAACATCATGCTTATACCAATTAGGATTAATATGTGAGTTACTCATATTATGTGAAGTAGGCATTCATTAGGGTTTGAACATATAAATTATTCCTCAGATGACCATTATGTGTTCTTTTGGATACTAAGGAACATGTGGTTATAACTATAATTTGTTTGGTCAAAACTAAGGATTCAAGCACACTAACTTCCTAATAGGGAGTCAGGGTTTCTAAAGTCAGATTAGCTAGATTTTAGTATGTTACATGACTCCATCCCCTTGGAAAGGATTTCATCCTCAAAATCAAAGTGCCCAAATATCATCCAACCAACTATTCTCCACCCCTTAAAAGGTTTGACCTACTAAGGCAAACTAATCTAGAGGTAAAAGGGTGAGTCTAACTAAACCATATACAAGATCCATCACACTTCACTGCGCACTCTGACTGCTTACTACTAAACACCAAACTTCAAAGTCTAGGTTCTAGGGATAACTATCTAAACATGTGGTTCTATGGGTCATATGGGAACTATATTGGGTATCCATCCTCAACAAGTCATTACACTTGGTAGACTAGTTATAAATATTAGGTTCCCTAAAGGTAAATCATATAGATTTCTAAGGCTACTATTGCCTAAAAGCATGCTATTTTGAACAATTCATATAAGCTCAAGCCAGGCCAATTCATATGGATCTGGGAGTCCTTGTAAACCAAGAAAGTGGTGTGGAGGAAAATATTGCCAGCCCCCAAAACCTGTTACTTTCTAGACACCTTTACTTCAACTTCATGCCCTAATAGTTGCCTAAAGGAAAACCTAAACAACATTAAGTTATGCATATTTTAGTTATGAATTTTAGGGTTTTATTCATCATGATACTAATGTGGAACTATAGGGTCCTAAATCAAAATTTCATCATTTATAGATCAAATGTAGGGCAACCATGACACCTAAAGGAACTATGTAAGGCAGGGATTCTAATTAGGGAGAGAAAACTAAAATAGTCAGATTCCAACTACCATGCCCTCTGATACCATGATGTAAAAGAGTGAAATCACCCCTTTACTAAACATTTGAAGAATTGAAATCCATTCCAAACCCTCTCAGAGATATGATGGAATGGGCATAAATTTTCCAAATTTATTAAACATTGGTATATAAAAGACCATTAGAAAGCAGCAGAATAAAAAAATAACTGACTATATTCAATTTCATAAAAGGTTTACAAAAATACATCAAATTCTCCCATTAGGGTTTACATCAAGACACCCAATTAGGATCTAGATAGAGGGAAGTCTACACTACTACAATCTTGTATCCAAGAAAAATAGCAAAATCTCCATCAACTGAGTCCAAGCTAAAAGCTAAGATCTTCCTTGTCTTATCCATCACCTTGCTCAACACCTGGGTGGTTGGGAAGGCACCCAGAAAAAAAGGGAAAGGAAAGAAAAGTATGTGTCACAAAACTAGTCTAGGATAACAAGATAATTAAATCAATTAAGAATAGGCTCGGGATCATAATAAGATAAAGATAACAAGAGTATGAGGCTATATTCAAAAGAAACTTGCCATTAACAACTAAATAAAAAAGGATTTGCATGTAAGATAATTATATCTACCTAACTAAGTAGGGTTGAGGCACCTACCGGACCTCTAACCATAGGTGAGGGGAGAATAAGACATTGTCAATCACCTACAATATTATGGGGAGAATAAGACATTCCTCAGGGTGATTATTTATATGCCCTCTGTGGGTGGTTGTACATAAGTACCAATACTTTAAATTAAATAGAACATAAATCCACATACTAGAAAAGTAGTCATGGTAAGAGTAGTCATAATATTCAATAAACATTGCAGTGGGGTATAATACCCAAACAAGAAGAAATTATAATCTAATTTGAGGAATGAACAACATTAGGATTCAAGAATAGAATATTTAGGGTTCATTTAAGCCTCATTAGGGAAATATAGGGTTTGGCTACAATTATCCCAACATGGTATGTAAGGAATGCACATACCTCTCTTATGGATATCAATTACCAACTTTCACCACTTTAATTGAGTCCAAGTTCCACTTTGCCTATTTTCAATGTATTAACATGTATTAGAGTACATAGTGCACATTAATATATAGAGACCCTAATTTCAGAACTTTTTAGAAAAATTCGGATTTAGCTTTTGAAAATATCACCAATGAACTTATTAGGTTCTCCTGATGAAGAAAACGTATTCTTATGTTAATTTTGGAGTTATGATGATTAAGATGTACTTTTTATGGATTTTATGCATTAAATTCGTTTTACAAAAATCACCCTTCGTCAAACCATGAAATAAGTCTTTGAAAATATTTTTATTAGATAGATATTAATTTTCCAAATCCAAAACATATTTATTTGTCAAATTTAGTTAAGCTGTTTAGAAGATATGAATTTTTCAATACTGACCAATAGAAAATTGCCACATCATTAAACCGATCGAGATAATTGAAGAAAAAGGGAGAGGGAGAAAACACCATTTGACCCAAGATCAGGTTTGAAGTTGCATAGGTAACCAAACTAGAGCTTCTAGAGAAGGTAAAACAGCAAGAAACCAAAACCCTAGAAGAACATGGTAAAAAGAGATGGAAATCATCAATTTTAAACATAGAAGTGTGAGTTTTAAGCATGTACTAAACAATATATGAGAAGGGGTTAACAAAAGTTGCCTTTAGGAAGGTAATAAGGTCCAAACAGAAAGGATCCCAAGATTAGAAGGTCTGGTTGCTCCAAGTCAAGCTACTTTCTTGAGCAAAGATCACCTTCTCTACTTTAGAGGTGCAAACCCTAGCAAAAGAGCATGGAGATGAGATGTTTTAGGGTTCTAGGTGGAGTTTTACCATGGAAAGTCATGGTTACGACCTATAAGAAGGTGGGAGGAATACTAACAGAATGAAAATAGGGAAGTAAAGGAGGATTCTTACTAGTTTTGGTCAAAATCACCAAGGAGGAGCTTAAGAAATCGTAAATAGAGAAATCTGGAACCCTAGGAGCCTTTTTCACCAAGGTAGGCACCCTCTTTTACCTTGGGACAGAAACTTCATGGCCAAACATAGAAGGGACAATTCTATAAGCTATAAGAAAGAGAAGGATATGATTGTTTCTTGGATTGGGAGGTGGGAAGGGGTAGGCATGGCTTTATAAAGGGAACGGGTAGGCATGGCTTTATATAGAAGAGGGCAAGCATGAGGTGTCTATGTGACTTTCCATGTGTCCTTAGGTTAAGGCTTCATGGCCATGCAATAGGACAGCTCATAGACTCTTCTTGCATACCAAAGGTCAGTCCTAAGAGCCCATATAGACTTATAGGTCATTTCCACCATTCTTCAAACAAAGAAATGACCCCATTGGTAGATAGCTTTTAAATATAATCACATTTATAAACACGGTAATCTCTATAATGCCCTTGGAAAGTAACAACTTCAAACCAAGGCGCAACTATGTGACCTATGGTTCAAAATATCGTGAATGGTAAGGGAATATATAAGTATTAAAATTGAGGTGATAATTTGCAAAGAAAATCTCTCAATTGTGTAAATTGCATAAAAGTCTAGAATGTGCATATAATTGCATAACATGCACAAACAATATCCAAATTGGACCAAACTTCATCCACAAGTTATCTTTGATGTGTAGAATATTAATTTGTCATTGTTTGCATATTTTGAAGTTATATAATCACATTATTAATTACTTATGCATTTAATGATTTTCTCTCTCCTAAACTAATCCTAATATTTCAAGGTTGTCCAAATTAGGTGAAATTTGACATGTAGGCTAATTTTGATATTTAGATTTCGAATTTGAAGTTTGTTTCCTCTTTTGAGACTTCTTTTTATGATATATGTCATATGGCCCATTAACGGCCCATTATCTAAATTGTTCATCCAATTAAGTTTCTTATCTTCATATTACCACTAAAATGAGTTATGTGGCATATTTTATGTTTTCAAATCACATAAAAAAGTTAGATTAAGGTTTAGAGCACTTAATTATGGTAAGTAAGCTTTCACTGAGGTATTTGTGCATAAATCGTTCCATTGGTATAATTAGTGAATAAATGTTCACTGAACCACTATAAATTCCACTAATTAAATAGAAAGGCCAATAAGGATAGAAATGAAAGGAAAAGTTGGGAAAGATGGTCAAAAGACAAAATTTTAGAATTTGGTATGTTACAACACTCCACCCCTTAAAGAGGATTTCATCCCCGAAATCACAAGCAAGAAGGGAAGGGTGAGTGTGCAACATCTCATCACAAAACTTCAGGTTATTTCTCCAACCTTAACTTCCATCAACATATACTCCACAAGCATCTTGACTTAGCTCAAGTTCTCAAGGATCACCTAGGTTCCGTTATTTTTATATTCTTTTTAGGAGATTTAACATTATTTACATTTTTGGCTCATTAACATTATATTCATTATGATATCACATTATCACCATTATTTTAATTATGTCATGTCATAATCACTTTATTACCAAGGAAGTTATATTTTATTGTCATCCATGAAACATCGTATATATATACATATATATTTCTTATTTAACTCATTATGAGTTTTAGCACAATTAGAGTTTACTCAATTATCAATATACTTGATTGTTATCCTTAATAATTGGATTTAGTCACTCTTATCAACATATTGAATTATAACAAATTGTTTTGCATGAATTAAGACATTTTATCCAACTTGTTACAAGTAATTTAAATAATGTCACATTAATCACTTATATCTAAATTTAACATTGTCACATTGTCACATTAACTTTCTTATTCACATTAATGTCATCATTAATCATTCTCTTATATTTATTCACTTCTTATTGTTGATTATGAACATTTGTATGAATAGATTACTTCTTATCCATATTGAAGTCATTATATATATTTTAATGATCAAGGTGGGATATATTACATATTAATGATTTGATTCACATACTAAGTCATTAGGTGATTAATTAGGTGTGTATTAGAGAAAATAGTGATATGCATTTCATATTGATGACCTGATTAATCTATGATTTATGTGTATTAAAGTATGCTATCTGATTATGATACCTAGTGACACTAATGTATCATTAATATTATTAAGTATGTATAGGTTAAGGTTAGATGATTACAACTTAGGGTTTAGGTTAACATGATCATTATTCTTCACCTATACCTTCTTAGGATGCATTAAATCTAACGTTAGATTACAATTTTGTTGTCCATCATATCATTAGGGTTTATTGGTTTATGACATGGGCAACAGCATGCTTATACCCATTAGGATTAATATGTAAGTTACTCAAATTATGTGCAATAGGTATTCATTAGGGTTGGAACATATAAATTATTCCTTAGATGATCATTATATGTTGTTTTGGATACCAAGAAACATGTGGTTATAACTATAATTTGTTTGGTGAAAACTAAGGATTCAAGCAATCTAACTTTCTAATTAGGGAGTCAGGGTTTCTAAAATCAGAGTAGCTAGATTTTAGTATGTTACATGACTCCATCCCCTTGGAAAGGATTTCATCCTCAAAATCTAACTGCCCAAACATCATCAAACAAACTATTCTCCACCCCTTAAATGGTTTGACCTACCAAGGCAAACTAATCTAGAGGTAAAAGGGTGAGTCTAACTAAACCATATACAAGATCCATCACGCTTCACTGCGCACTGTGATTGCTTACTACTAAACACCAAACTTCAAAGCCTAGGTTCTAGGGATAACTATCTAAGCATGTGGATCTATGGGTCTTAAGGAAACTATATTGGGTATCCATCCTCAACAAGTCATTACACTTGGTAGACTATGTATAAATATTAGGTTCCCTAAAGGTAAATCATATAGATGTCTAAGGCTACTATTTCCTAAAAGCATGCTATTTTGAACAATTCATATCAGCTCAGGCCAGGTCAATTCATATGGATGCGGGAGTCCTTGTAAACCAAGCAAGTAGTGCGGAGGAAAATATTGCCAGCCCCAGAACGTGTTCCTTTCTAGACACCTTTGCTTCAACTTCATGCCCTAATTGTTGCCTAAAGGCAAACCTAAACAACATTAAGTTATGCATATTTTAGTTATGAGTATTTTAGGGTTTTACTCATCATGTTACTAATGTGGAACTATAGGGTCCTAAACCAACCTTTCATCCTTTATAGATCAATTTTAGGGCAACCATGTCACCTAAAGGAACTATGTAAGGCAGGAATTCTAATTAGGGAGACAAAACTAAAATAGTCAGATTCCGACTACCATGGGCTCTGATACCATGCTGTAAAAGAGTGAAATCACCCCTTACTAAAAATTTGAAGAATTGACATCCATTCCAAACCCTCACAGAATTGACATCCTTCAATGGGCATAAATTATTCAAATTTATTAAACATTGGTATATAAAAAACCATTAGAAAGCAGCAGAATAGAAAAATAACTGACGATATTCAATTTCATAAAAGGTTTACAAAAATACATCAAAATCTCCCATTAGGGTTTACATCAAGACACACAATTAGGATCTAGATAGAGGGAAGTCTAGACTGCTACAATCTTGTCTCCAAGCAAAATAGCAAAATCTCCATCAACTGAGTCCAAGCCAAAAGCTAAGATCTTCCTTGTCTTATCCATCACCTTGCTCAACACCTGGGTGGTTGGGAAGGCACCCAACAAAAAGGGAAAAGGAAGAAAAGTATGTGTCACAAAACTAGTCTAAGATAACCAGATAAGTAAATCAAATAAGAATAGGCTAGGGATCATCATAAGATGAAGATAACAAGAGTATGAGGCTATATTCAAAAGAAACTTGCCGTTAACAATTAAATAAAAAAGTATTTGCATGTAAGATAATTATGTCTACCTAACTAAGTAGGGTTGAGGCACATACCGGACCTCTAACCATAGGTGAGGGGAGAATAAGACATTGCCAATCACCTACAATATTATGGGGAGAATAAGACATTCCTCAGGGCGATTATTTACATGCCCTCTGTGGGTGGTTGTAAATAAGTACCACTACTTTAAATTAAATAGAACTTAAATCCACATGCTAGAAAAGTAGTCATGGCAAGAGTAGTCATAATATTCAATAAGCATTGTAGTGGGGTATAAGACCCAAACAAGAAGAAATTATAATCTAATTTGAGGCATGAACAACATTAGGATTCAATAATAGAATATTTAGGGTTCATTTAAGCCTCATTAGGGAAATACAGGGTTTGGCTACAATTATACCAACATAGGGTGTAAGGAATGCACATACCTCTCTTACTGATATCAATTACTAACTTTCACCACTTTAATTGAGTCCAAGTTCCATTTTGCCTATTTTCAATGTATTAACATGTATTAGAGTACATAGTGCACATTAATATATAGAGACCCTAATTTCAGAACTTTTTAGAAAAATTCGGATTTAGCTTTTGAAAGTATTACAAATGAACTTTTTAGGTTCTCCTAATGAAGAAAACATATTCTTATGTTAATTTTGGAGTTATGATGATTAAGATGTAATTTTTATGTATTTTATGCATTAAATTCGTTTTACAAAACTCACCCTTCGTCAAACCATGAAATCAGTCTTTGAAAACATTTTTATTAGATAGATATTAATTTTCCAAATCCAAAACATATTTATTTGTCAAATTTGGATAAGCGGTTTAGATGATATGAATTTTTCAATACTGAACAATAGGAAATTGCCACATCATTAAACTGATCGAGATAATTGAAGAAAAAGGAGAGGAAGAAAACACCATTTGACCCAAGATCAGGTTTGAAGTTGCATAGGTAACCAAACTAGAGCTTCTAGAGAAGGTAAAACAGCAAGAAACCAAAACCCTAGAAGAACATGGTAAAAAGAGATGGAAATCATCGATTTTAAACATAGAAGCGTGAGTTTTAAACATGTACTAAGAAATATATGAGAAGGGTGTTAACAAAAATTTCCTTTAGGAAGGTAATAATGTCCAAACAGAAAGGATGCCTAGATTAGAAGGTCTGGTTGCTCCAAGTCAAGCTCCTTTCGTGAGCAAAGATCACCTTCTCGACTTTAGAGGTGCAAACCCTAGCAAACGAGCATGGAGATGAGATGTTTTAGGGTTCTAGGTGGAGTGTTACCATGTAAGGTCATGGTTACGACCTATAAGAAGGTGGGAGGAATACTAAAATCATGAAAATAGGGAAGGAAAGGAGGATTCTTACTATTTTTGGTCAAAATCACCAAGGAGGAGCTTAAGAAATCCTAAATAGAGAAATTTGGAACCCTAGGAGCCTTCTTCACCAAGGTAGGAACCCTCTTTTATCTTGGGACACAAACTTCGTGGCCAAACATAGAATGGAGGATTCTATAAGCTATAAGAAAGAGAAGGATAGGATTGCTTCTGGGATTGGGAGGTGGGAAGGGGTAGGCATGGCTTTATAAAGAAGGGGGCAAGCATGAGGTGTGTATGTGACTTTCCATGTGTCCTTAGGTTAAGGCTTTATGGCCATGCAAGAGGACAACTCATAGACTCTTCTTGCATACCAAAGGTCAGTCCTAAGAGCCCCTAGAGACTTATAGGCCATTCCCACCATCCTTCAAACAAAGAAATAACCCCATTGGTTGATAGCTTTTAAAGATAAACACATTTATAAATAGGGTAATCCCTTTAATGCCCTTGGAAAGTAACACCTTCAAACAAAGGTGAAACTATGTGCCCCATGGTTCAAAATCTCTTGAATGGTAAGGGAATATATAAGGATTAAAATTGATGTGAGAATTGGCAAAGAAAATCTCTCAATTGTGTAAATTTCATAAAAGTCCAGAATGTGCATATAATTGCATAACCTGCACAAACAATATCCAAATTGGACAAAACTTCATCCACAAGTTATCTTTGATGTGTAGAATATAAATTTGTCATTATTTACATATTTTGAAGTTATATAATCACCTTATTAATTACTTAAGCCTTTTACATATTTTCTCTCTCCTAAACTTATCCTAATATTTCAAGGTTTTCCAAATTAGGTGAAATTTGACATATAGGCTAATTTTGATATTTCGATTTTGAATTTAAAGTTTGTTTCCTCTTTTGAGACTTATTTTTATGAGATATGTCACATGGCCCATTAATAGCCCATTATCTAAGTTGTTCATCCAATTAAGCTTCTTATCTTCATATTACCACTAAAATGAGTTATGTGGCATATTTTATGTTTTCAAATCACATCAAAAAGTTAGATTAAGGTTTAGAGCACTTAATTATGGTAATTAATATTTCACTGAGGTATTTGTGCATAAACCATTCCATTGGTATAATTAGTGAATAAATGTTCACTGAACCACTATAAATTCCACTAATTAAATATAAAGGCCAATAAGGATAGAAATGAAAGGAAAAGATGGTTAAAAGACAAAATTTCAGAATTTGGTATATTACATAAACCATAACCCTAATTTGGGTAATGGGGTGAGTATTACTAATTGACATGAGTTGGGAAATCCTACCTCAAATGAAGAAATAGTAATGTTACTCTTACATTGCATAGTGTTGAAATGTAATTGATATAAATGTTATCATGTGCATTAATCATGTAGCTATCATGAGATGTTCGACATAGATAGGTATGAGCTATGATGTTTTATTATTGGAATTGTTTTATGGGCCTTGTGAGCCATAATATTCTTTGTTGCCTAATAAGAGTGAACAAGAGATTAATGGGCTTTAAGAGCCATGTGAAATACATGTACGACAAAGTATCATGTTTATCATAGTCAGATGACCTAAAGGTGTTAGTTACCTAATAAGTGGTAGCAAGTGTACTTGATGAATTGAGGGTTTGAATGCCCATATTCCATAATCATGATGATAAGATGCTAAGGGATGATAATGCCCCTGATATGACAAGGGGTATTGAAATCCCAATGTTTTATAAAGCTTTGAAAAGGACTTGATAGAAGTAGTACTCATTCTTTGTAGAATTTGTTATAATGAATTATATTTTGAAAACATTATTGATACTTAAATATTATGGCAATGTACTTAATTAATCAAGTGAAATCTTATCATGTAGAGCCCTGACCATAGATCCATCATCGTCAATAATTGGTGATGGTGAAATAGGTTTTACTACGGGAACTCCTGGAGGGCATACTATTGAGTATGTGGGGGTTATGGGTGCGAATATCCTTACACCCTATTGGAGGAATTGATGTGAGGTAAACATTAAATCTCTCAATCCTTCATTATATATATGTTGGGATGAATGTATCACTAATCTCCCGAATGCCGGATGGATGTATCACTAATCTCCCATCGATGTGAGATAAATATGAATTCTCTCGATTGCGAAGAGAGTACAACTGCCACTATAACTCTAATAGTGAAGTTTCCAGTATACCTGGGAAAGCTATTTAGCATAGACACAAGATGTCCTGCATTCGGTCCTCACACTGACTGAGGAAGATGAGGTCATGGGAATCTGACTCTTCCATTGACCAATGTATGGTACCGATTTCGATTTCGTAATGGTCGGTTGGAGAATGAGAGGTATACCTCATCTCCTTAGGGCTTAAGTATGACTGTAAAATGTAATCATTTGTGTAGCGTATTTGCTTAAGATTGAAATACGAGAATCATTGGGTTGATGCTATTTTGCTTAGTATATCTTAGATGGATAAATGTTATACATGTTCTTCATATTCCTTATTGGATAAGTGACATACTACTTTATCAAGATACAAGATGAAATACTTTGAAGATGAACATTGCACTAATATCCTTAGATAATTGATTTATCTACTGTTAAATACTTATGATTCTTCTGCTCAGTTTTATTCCATTAATTGTGATAATAATATTTTTGGCGAAGAGTTATATCTCTCACTGGGGCAATTTCAATTGTCTCACCCCTGTGGGATCCAAATTTTTAGGTAGATGCAGAAGAAGAAGCAGAAACCCTACAGCGGGGGAAGAACAACAACAACAACATCAGGGACAACAGTGACATCCAGGTGGAGACACTGACTGTCATGCTTTGTATATAGAGTCCTATGTGTCGTCTCTGTACTCTCAGGTCCTCAGAGTCAATAGTTAGTTTAATGAACCAATCTGAGATTTTGGCTTGATGCCTTAATGTTTTTATGTTGCCTATGTACAGTTTTAAGCAGGGCAACTAATGCTTGTAATCCTCGAGAAGGAATGGTACAAGAGATGTACTAGTGAACCAGAATGTAATTGAATTACTTTGGTTCTTTATGAAATAGTTTTCCAGTACATGGATCTGTTTTTGAAAAGTTTTAATTTTTAGTGATTTTCAGTAATTTCATTGTTAACGAACACTTTTGCTTAAGTAAATCATGTTTTTGTGATTTGTATGCCACAATTTAGTGGTATCAGATCGCTAAATTCGCTGAGTAGTAGAGACATAGGATTAAGGTTGTTGAGTCTCTTCTAGTGTCTTCCAGTAATCTGATAGTGTCTTCTGTTCATTAAGGAGGAGGAGAAGAACTTAAAGATGTCTGGATCACACAAAGAACATACTGCTGAGAGTAGCGTTGTTGCACCAGGAAGAGGTGCAAGGGACCAAAACAGGGAGGAACTAGAACCTGAACATCCCCAACTTAACCAAGATGCACTGGAAAACCCACCCTTCCATGATTTATTCGGGAAGTTCATGGCAACCATGACACATATGGCGGATAGGATGCTGCCACCTGCACCTAGGGCACCAGCTCATAATGAAGGGCAAGGATCCGGTAAGACTTTTGAACGGCTTCACCAGGTAGGAGCCATAGAATATGCTAGAATAGATGACCCAACAGATGCAGACATGTGGTTGATTGAGCTAGAGAAGGCCTTTAGAATCATTAATATCCCAGAAGCTGAAAAGGTGAGGCATGAAATATATCTTCTTAAGGGGAGTGATGACCACTAGTGGACAATAGAAGAAGGCAAGAGACCAGGTGTTGAGATTGGATGGGAAGTGTTCCGATGAGAATTCATCAATAGATACTTTCCCAAGATGTTTCTAGATGAGAAGATCTCTCAGTTTGAGAGGTTAAGGCAAGGACCTATGAACATTAGCGAGTGTGAAGGTAAGTTCATGGAGCTTTTGCAGTTTGGTCCACATATGGCAGCTACTGATGAAGAGAGGATTCAACATTTTGAGAAGGGATTGAATGCTGACTTGACTACTCCTATGTCTGCCTTAGAAAATAGGGAGAGGTTCGCCACCTTTGTGGATTCCGTGAGACAAATAGAAAGGTCAGTGACTGAGAAGCGACAAACCAGTGGTAAGAAGGTATACACTCAGTTTCAAGGACAAGGGTCCAAAAGTTTCAAGAAACCGATGTTTTCTGCACCAATAGCACAACCAAGATTCAATACCCATATGCAATGGACATCGAATAGGGGTAGAGGTGGTAGTTTACCATCAGAAGGATCCCACATCTCAACATCAGTATCAGTAACAGGACCACCCAGGCCATAGTCAAGAAATAGAGGTTGTTTTATATGCGGAAAGATGGGGCATTTGATGAAAGATTGTCGAGCCAGAGAAGCAAGTGTGAGTCAACCCCAGAGGAAGAGTCAGCAAGGCTCTCAGAGGTGACAATTTTCGAGTGGTGCTAGAGGATGTGGAAAAGTGTCCCAAGCTAGATCGTCGGCACCCAACAATCGAGCACATGGTCAACAACAAGCAATGAAAAGATTCTATGCGCTGAATCAACCCAAAGCAGTAGTCAACCCTCGAGTTGTGACAGGTCAGATGGAACTATTTCATTATGATATGTCTTCATCCTGCTTCGTATCTATTTTAATTGATCTGGGTACTACACATTCTTTTATCACTTGAGAAGTGATCCTTGACTTTGATATGACTGTTAGTCATAGAGCAGATAGTCTGTTATTAGAAACCCCTTTGTTGGGATCTGCAGTGCTGCGGGAGATGTGTTCTCCCTGCATTCTTTCCTTTTCTGAACATCACATTCAAGTGAATCTTATACCACTTGATATGCACAGGTTTGGTATAATCCTTGGGATGGACACCCTAGAAAAATATAAGGTTGTCTTGGATTGTGTTTCCAAGCAGGTTGTGTTCACAGATGATGGTGACACATGGATCTTTTAGGGAGATAGAAAGATTTTTCCAGCTTATCTTGTGTAAGCTATGGTAGCTAAAAAGTTGATGATACAAGGATGGTTTGCATTCCTGGAACATGTGGTAGATACCACAATGGAGAGTTCTAATCCTTTTGAAGTTCCGATAATTAGGAAGTTTGAAGATGTGTTCCCTGAGGAACTTCCAAGTGTACCTCCACCCCGATAGATTGATTTTGAGATTAATCTAATCCCGGGTACGCAACCAATAGTACAAACACTGTATAGAATGGAACCTATTGAGATGGCATAGCTCAAGAAATAGCTGCAAGAGTTTCTTGAGAAAGGTTTTATCTGACAGAGTACTTCACCATGGGGTGCTCCGATTCTTTTTATTAAGAATAAGGATGGATCGATGCAGTTATGCATTGATTACATACAGTTGAATAAAGTAACCATAAAGAACAAGTATCCTTTGCCAAGGATCGATGACTTGTTTGATCAGTTGTGTGGTGCAACTATCTTCTCTAAGATAGAACTGAGTTCGAGATATCATCATTTGTGTATAAAGGAGAGTGACATACCTAAGTCTACCTTTAGGATAAGGTATGGTCACTATGAGTTCATAGTTATGTTGTTTGGACTAACTAATGAACCAAATGCATTTATGGAACTCATGAATATAATCTTTTGACATTTTCTTGATCAGTGCATAGTAGTCTTCATAGATGACACCTTGGTATATAGTAGAGATGCTCAACAACATGAGCAACACCTCCGTCAAGCTTTAACTTTGCTAAGAGAGCATAAGTTGTATGCTAAAATTAGTAAATGCAAGTTCTGGTTACCAGAAGTTTCTTTTCTAGGACACGTAATATCTGCCTCAGGTATCCGTGTCGATCCTAAGACGGTAGAATCTGTCCTAAAATGGAAACAGCCAAAGTCACCGACAAAGATACGCAGTTTCGTAGGACTGGCAGGATATTACAGGAGCTTCATTAAGAACTTCAGTTCTATAGCTTTACCCCTAACCAAGTTGACCAGGAAGGAGGTTCCTTTTGTCTGGAATGACAAGTGTCAACATTCTTTCTAGTCGTTGAAAGAAAGGTTGACCAGTGCACCTGTACTGGTGTTACCTAAGCAAGGGAAGGGGTACATAGTTTTCTGTGATGCATCTAAGAATGTCCTAGGATGCGTGTTGATGCATGTTAATCAAGTGATTTATTTTACCTCTTGAAAGCTTAAGAAACATGAGGAGAATTATCCGACACATGATCTAGAGTTAGCTGTTGTGGTCTATGCTTTGAAGATCTGGAGACATTATCTCTATGGAGAAACATTCCAGATTTTCACAAACCATAAGAATCTAAAGTATATATTCTCACAACATGAGTTGAACATGAGACAACGCCACTGGATGGAGTTAATGAAGGACTACAATTGTACAATTGATTATCATCCAGGGAAGGCTAATGTAGTGGCTGATGCACTAAGTAGGAAATCATCATCACCAGCCTTAGATAAATCACAGTTAAAATCATTAGAGTGCTTTAAAAGAGATATGCTTATCTCCTTGAGGAAATACAATATATAGCTTAAGGTATCTGTAACATCCCAAGATTTGAGGCCTCGGATAACATGATCTTAAAAGGAATGATTGGATTACCCATATCACCAAGGTGCACCTCCTTTTCCGGGAGCCCATCACTAAAGAACTCCATAGTTAAGCGTGCTCAGCTTTGAGTAGTATTGGGATGGGTGACCTGTCGGGAAGTTGATCCTGACATGCGCGTCAGTGAGGACAAAGTGCGCAGTTAAGGCTAGTGGTGGTCTGTGGGGCCAGTCGTCATTCCTGAAACTCTGCTAGTGCCTTGGGCAGTGGGCCCAAGCATTAAAAATGGTATCAGAGCCATAACCCCTCCAGTAGGTGGGGCCCACATGGGCATGTGGCATGCCAGTCTTGAGTTGTGCGGTCCAGGCAAGTTGGAAAGGGCTATCCGTAGAGACGAGATGGAGCTGCCCTTGTGCTGGTAGCCGTGGATGGGAGCTAGGTGTCCATGGGCCATTGTGGGTCTGCACTGAAATGGGGTCAGATTATGAGGCCATATAGTTGAGCCTTGACGAGGACGTCAAGAGTCTAAGTGGGGGAGATTGTAACATCCCAGGATTTGAGGCCTCAGATAACATGATCTTAAAAGGAATGATTGGACTACCCATATCACCAAGGTGGACAAAGTGCGCAGTTAAGGCTAGTGGTGGTCTGTGGGGCTAGTCATCATTCCTAAAACTTTGCTAGTGCCTTGGGCAGTGGGCCCAAGCGTTACAGTATCCTTGTTAGCCGGACTGTTAGCTGAGATGCAAGTGAAACCTACTCTGAGACAACAAATTAAAGAAGCACAAAAAGTTGATAATGTGGTTCAACAGATCAGGTCAGAGCATGGTAGTGAGAAATGAGATGGCTTTCATGAGTCAGAGGACCAGGTAGTTTGTTACCATGGTAGGATGGTATTACCTGATGCCAATGACTTAAGGAAGATAGTCTTGGAAGAAGCTCATTCTTCGATGTATGCAATGCATCCATGGAGCACCAAAATGTATCGTAACTTGAAAGATATGTATTGGTGGCCAGGTCTAAAGAAGGATGTAACTGAGTTTGTTATGCGGTGTCCAGTGTGTCAGCAGGTTAAAGTTGAACATCAGAAGCCTGCAGGAACAATGCAACATTTGCCTATACTGCAGTGGAAATGGGATCATGTGACCATGGACTTTGTGGTTGGTTTTCCTAGACCAACCAAAGGTCATGATTCCATATGGGTGATAGTTGATAGGTTGACTAAGACATCACCCCTCCAGTAGGTCCAAGCATTAAAAATGGTATCAGAGCCATAACCCCTCCAGTAGGTGGGGCCCACATGGGCATGTGGCATGCCAGTCTTGAGTTGTGCGGTCCAGGCAAGTTGGAAAGGGCTATCCGTAGAGACGAGATGGAGCTGCCCTTGTGCTGGTAGCCGTGGATGGGAGCTAGGTGTCCATGGGCCATTGTGGGTCTGCACTGAAATGGGGTCAGATTATGAGGCCATATAGTTCAGCCTTGACGAGGACGTCAAGAGTCTAAGTGGGGGAGATTGTAACATCCCAGGATTTGAGGCCTCAGATAACATGATCTTAAAAGGAATGATTGGACTACCCATATCACCAAGGTGGACAAAGTGCGCAGTTAAGGCTAGTGGTGGTCTGTGGGGCTAGTCATCATTCCTAAAACTTTGCTAGTGCCTTGGGCAGTGGGCCCAAGCGTTACAGTATCCTTGTTAGCCGGACTGTTAGCTGAGATGCAAGTGAAACCTACTCTGAGACAACAAATTAAAGAAGCACAAAAAGTTGATAATGTGGTTCAACAGATCAGGTCAGAGCATGGTAGTGAGAAATGAGATGGCTTTCATGAGTCAGAGGACCAGGTAGTTTGTTACCATGGTAGGATGGTATTACCTGATGCCAATGACTTAAGGAAGATAGTCTTGGAAGAAGCTCATTCTTCGATGTATGCAATGCATCCATGGAGCACCAAAATGTATCGTAACTTGAAAGATATGTATTGGTGGCCAGGTCTAAAGAAGGATGTAACTGAGTTTGTTATGCGGTGTCCAGTGTGTCAGCAGGTTAAAGTTGAACATCAGAAGCCTGCAGGAACAATGCAACCTTTGCCTATACTGCAGTGGAAATGGGATCATGTGACCATGGACTTTGTGGTTGGTTTTCCTAGAACAACCAAAGGTCATGATTCCATATGGGTGATAGTTGATAGGTTGACTAAGACATCACATTTCCTTCCTGTCAAAACAACCTACACTACTGAGAAGCTTTCACAAATATATGTAGATGAGATAGTGCGGTTGCACGGGGTTCCATTAACTATTGTTTCTGATAGAGGACCTCAGTTTATGAGTCATTTTTGGGAATGACTACATAAAGCTTTGGGTACGCAACTAAGGTTTAGTAGTGCCTTTCACCCACAGACAGATGGCCAATCTAAAAGGACCATACAAACCTTGGAGGATTTGCTTAGGGCATGTGTCCTTCAGTTTGTAGGAAGTTGGGATCTACACCTGATCTTGATAGAATTTTCTTACAATAATAGCTATCAGCACAGTATTGATATGGCACCATATGAAGCATTATATGGTGACGTTGTAGATCTCCTTTATGTTGGTATGAAATAGGAGAATATCAACTTTTGGGCCCTGAGCTTGTGCAACAGACAACTGAGAAGATTAAAGTAATACAACAACAATTAAAGACTGCACATGATAGATAGAAATCGTACACTGATAAACGGAGAAGATCTTTAGAATTTCAAGTTGGAGACAGAGTATATCTCAAGGTCTCACCTTGGAAAGGCATTCTTAGATTTGGAAGGAAGGGAAAGTTAGCTCCTAGGTTTATGGGGACTTATCCAATCATTGAACGGATTGGAAAGGTAGCCTATAAGCTGGAGTTGCCACCTGAGCTGCATAAGTTGCATCCAGTGTTCCATATTTCCATGCTGAGAAAGTGTCATCCTGACACAAAGTTAGTTTTGCAACCTGTGGAGGTAGAATTAAATGATGATATATTATATGTTGAAGGACTTGTGATGATCCTTGATAAAAGAATTAAAAAGCTGAAAAAGAAAGACAGATGTCTTGTGAAAGTTCTCTGGCATCATCCTGACATTGAAGAAGCTACGTGGGAGCTAGAGGAAGAGATGAAGAGGAAGTACCCTTCTCATTTCGCTTGATGATTCCGAGGACGAAATCCCTGTTAGGGGTGGATAATTTGTAATATCCCTGACCTGGGTTATGCCTTAACCCTAGATGTTTTGTTTAATAAATTTAATTATATACTTGCTATTATCTCTTTAAAAGTAATTAATGCTCAAGAGGAACTTATGTTTCAATTTTAGTCTTTTTTGAATAATGTTGAAACAATGTTTTGCTTGTTTTGGACTAATGTGCAAATTACCCAAGTTGAGGGGTTAACTTCCAAATGTTACATGGTAAAATGTTCCTCAGATGTTGAAGCATCATAAGAATGAAAATGATGCAGAGGTATGGCTGCCACAAACCTGAGTACCAAGAAAGAGCTTGTTGAGCAATGTTGTGCATTAAAACCTAGTTTTGGTGTAATGTGCAATTTACCCAAGACCTAGGGTTCAATATGCAAAATACCACCTCTAGACAATCCCTCATGTTTCTTGGCATCATGTAGATAAAAGAAAATGAGAGGGGCGTCTCATTTGAATCACTTTGGAGGAGAGAGAATCTTGATATTAAAACAATCAAGATTTAAGCATAATTGAAACCCTAATTCAATTTAATGCAAAAATAAATATATTCATTGAATTGCCCTTCAAACAAAAATGAGATGGTTGAATTTCCATAAGTATGGACGTCCTTGTGTCTTGCAAAGGACACGAAATATCTAAAGTGAGTGGAGAACCCACTCACATTAGTTAAAGAAAAAGCAATATCCACTCAATTTTGGATATTATTATTATAATGGTTAAGGTGCTTAATTTGCTTTCTTTTAATTCATGGATAATGAAGAGGAATTACAAGGTGGGGGAGATGGCTTTGTATGCAAGGGATTGAGGGGAGTATGTGGCACCCATTTTGGGAGTTGAAGGAATTATTTATCACTATCTCTCTCATTGAAATTTCCTTATATATATCCCATTTTCAACCCACATGAAAGGCTTTTTCGATCCCTTTTTCTTTCCTTGCTTTGGCCATGCACAAGGAAGATTAGGAGAAACAGGAGGACGTGCCCCAACCTGTAGGTAAGATCCATAATCATCTTCAACCTTGATTTCATGGTGGAAATCAAAATTCAATGTTGGATTTCTTGTTTTCTTCATTCAATCCTCAACCTTAGCCATTCATTTCACTCAAAGACTTGAGA
Organism: Alisma plantago-aquatica; assembly: GCA_963693085.1. NCBI lineage: Eukaryota > Viridiplantae > Streptophyta > Magnoliopsida > Alismatales > Alismataceae > Alisma > Alisma plantago-aquatica. Next base: position 853,209,882 of record OY856410.1, read on the forward strand.
ATGGGCCTTGGACAGGTGAGAGAGATTCATTCACCATTGAGGACGTGAAGTTTGAAGCTTGGATTCAGATTTGAAGGTGGGTTATATAACTTGAACCCTTAAATGTCATTATTGCTTGCAATTTATTCAATTTGTGTTGAATATTTCTTCTCTCTCGATTTCTTTTTGATTAGTTGTTGAAACTACCATAAGAATCACAAATGATTTCGAAGGTTTGAAGCTTGAAGATGATGATGTCATCTTAAACAAACACCTCAGCAAAGGAAGGGGCAATCAGTTTTCAAAACAAATTGAATTCATTCGGTTTCAAAACCGATTGAATTGATTCGGTTTCAAGACCGAATGGGCAATTGAGTTCAAGACTGAATGGGTAGTTGTACCCAAGACCGAATGGGTAGTTGAACCCAAGACCGAATGGGTAATTTACTTCAAACTGAATGGGTTATTTAATACAAGACCGAATGGATAATTAACTACAAGATCGAATGGGTGATTGAGTTCAAAATCGAATGGGTAATGGATCTCAAGATCGAACGGATAACTTGAACTTCAAAACCATTTGAGGTTAATTGTTGATATGAAAGATGGAGATCCAATGGCTCCAATTGATTTAATTATAAGTGTATTCCATAATGAATGATCCATGGATTGCAAACCCTAATTGATTGACTGAAGAATTCCTAATTGAATTGGATCAATTTCTTGGTTGATGGTCCAAACGGTCTCAAGACCGTTTGGAGGCAAACGGTCTCAAGACCATTTGAGACCAAACGGTCTCAAGACCGGTTGGAGTTCAAGGGCTGTGATGGATAGTTGCAGATCCAACGGATGTAATTGGATGTACTCTCAATGGTTTAATTGATGATCGATTCAATAAAGCAAACCCTAAAATCAATCGATTGGTTGGAGGAAAACCCTAGTTGGTCCAATCAGTTTCAATATGTTTGGACCAAACGGTCTTGAGAACGTTTGAGCCCAAACAGTATTGAGACCATTTGGGATCAAACGGTCCACAGACTGTTTGGAGGGAAAATGGTCTCAAACCGTTTGATGTTCATTCAGTTTCAATAATAAATTGAGCAAACCGTTTCAAAACCGATTGAGGGAGTTAGGGCAAGACCGATTGGAGGTCAAGCACCTCAAGACTGCATGGAGATACAATTGAACTAAGACCGTTTAAAGGTCTAATATCCCAAGACCGTTTGAAGGTTATTTGATTCAAACCTTTAAAGTACAATCAACCCCATGAATGTTGATGATGATTATCAAAGGTAATCCCAATGTTTGTACCTTCAAGGTACTTAAGTGATTAGTACCTTTTGAATGGTTAATCATTGATGCTTATGGAAACAATGCCTCAATACACCGTGCTAACCCTAAATGTATGCACTTGAATACAGGGTTAACCTAATCTAATTAAGTCTAATATAATTAATATCCTAGAGAGGATATGAGAGAGAGAAACTTATACATGAGTGTTAATCATGTAGAGATTAATCCTCAACACTTTCAATATGAATAGATTATGTAATTAGGGTTTGATCCATGATAATGAGATCATGAAACCCTAATCGAGAAGGTTGATGAGCTCTAACCTTAATTTAGGATAATAATAATAGAAATCCTAATTTAAGGGAATGCTTCATGAAAACCCTACTTTTGGGTAAGGCTACATGAAACCCTAATTTTAGGGGAAATGTTATGAGAAATCTTAATCCAAGGAAAGGATGTTATGTGAAACCCTAATTAAGGGTGATGTCATGTGAAACCCTAATTGAGGGTGATGTCATGTGAAACCCTAATTAAGGGTGATGTCATGTGAAACCCTAATTAAGGGTGATGTCATGTGAATCCCTAATCAAGGGTGATGTCAAGTGAAACCCTAATACAATGATGCGATGTGAAACTCTAACTCAAGGTTATGCTATGTAATGATATGTGACACCTTGATACGAGATCCTAACCCAGATAAAGGATAAAGGTATGTGAAGCCCTAATCTTGGGTTATAGTGTATGAAACACTCAGGTTGGGCAATATGATGATAAACCATAACCCTAATTTGGGTAATGGGATGAGTATTCCTAATTGACATGAATTGGGAAATCCTAGCTCTAATGAAGAAATAGTAATGTTACTCTTACATTGCATAGTGTTGAAATGTAATTTATATAACTGTTATCATGTGCATTAATCATGTAGGTATCATGAGATGTTGGACATAGCTAGGTATGAGCTATGGTGTTTTATTATTGGAATTGTTTTATCGGCCTTGTGAGCCATAATATGATTTGTTTCCTAATAAGAGGTAACAAGAGATTAATGGGCTTTAAGAGCCATGTGAAATACCTATACTCCAAAGTATCATGTTTATCTTGGTCAGATGACCTGAAGGTGTTAGTTACCTAATAAGTGGTAACAAGTGTACTTGATGAATTGAAGGTTTGAATTCCCATATTCCATAATCATGATGATGAGATGTTAAGGGATGAGAATGCCCCTAATATGACAAGGGATATTGAAATCCCAATGTTTTATAAATCTTTGTAAAGGACTTGATAGAAGTAGTACTCATTCTTTGTAGCATTTGTGATAATGAATTATATTTTGAAAACATGATTGATGCTAAAAGAATATGGCAATGTACTTAATTAATCAAGTGAAATCTTATCATGTAGAGCCCTGACCATAGAACTATCATCATCAGTAATTGGTGATGGTGAGACAAGTTTTCCTACGGGAACTCCTGGAGGGCATACTATGGAGTATGTAGGGGTTATGGAGGAATTGATGTGAGGTAAACATTAAATCTCTCAATCCTTCATTATATATATGTCAGGATGGTTGTATCACTAATCTCCCAAATGTCAGGATGGATGTATCACTAATCTCCCGATGATGTTAATGCCAGATCAATGTGGGATAAATATGAATTCTCTCGATTAAAAAGAGAGTACAACTTCCACTATAACTCTAATAGCGAAGTTGCTAGTATACCTTGGAAAGCTATTTAGCAGAGACACAAGATGTCCTGCATTTGGTCCACACACTGACTAAGGAAGATAAGGTCATGGGAATATGGCTCTTCCATTGACCTATGTATGGTACCGATTTCGATTTTGCAATGGTCGGTTGGAGAATGAGCGGTATACCTCATCTCCTCAGGGCTTAAGTATGATTGTAAAATGTAATCATCTGTGTAGCGTATTTGCTTAAGATTGAAATACGAGAATCATTGGTTGATGCTATTTTTCTTAGTATATCTTAGATGGATAAATGTTATACATGTTCTTCATATTCCTTATTGGATTAATGACATACTACTTTATCAAGATACAAGTTGAAATATTTTGAAGAAGAACATTGCACTAATATCCTTAGATAATTTATTTATCTACTGTTAAATACTTATGATTCTTCTTCTCAGATTTATTCCATTAATTGCAATAATAATATTTCTGGCGGAGAGTTATATCACTCGCTGGGGCAATTTCAATTGTCTCACCCATGTGGGATCCAACTTTTTAGGTAGACGTAGAAGAAGAAGCAGAAACCTATAGTGGGGGAAGAACAACAACAACAATAGTAGTAGGGACAACAGTGACATCCAGGTGGAGACACTGGCTGTCATGCTTTGTATATAGAGTCATATGTGTCGTCTCTATACTCTCAGGTCCTCGGAGTCAGTCGTTAGTTTAATGAACCGATCTGAGATTTTGGCTTGATGCCTCAATGTTTTTATGTTGCCTATGTACAGTTTTAAGCAGGGTAGCTAATGCTTGTAATCCTCGAGAAGGAATGGTACAAGAGATGTACTAGTAAACTATAATGTAATTGAATTACTTTGGTTCGTTATGAAAGAGTTTTCTAGTATATGGATCTCTTTGTAAAAAGTTTTAATTTTTAGTGATTTTCTGTAATTCCGCTGTTAACGAATGCTTCTACTTAAGTAAATCATGTTTTTGTGATTTGTATGCCACAATTTGTGGCTAATCTTGAAAGGAGTCTCCGTTTTTCCTAGAACACTAATGTATATTGTATCCAACACTTCATATTTCTTCTCCATCTCCATGAGGCCCTTGCTTCATCTTTACCCTCATCCTCCATGGACTTGGTTCCAATGTGGATAACTTTCCCCACTCTTACTTCTATAGTACCAATCGCCTTCTTTTCCCATGTCTTGCTGTTGGGTGGGATTTGAATCCATACTGGGACTGATGATAGGGAATCCTTTATCAATGGATTGACATGCTTATAGTATTTTTCAATGAGCTAGATGGGATGTAGAACCATCTAGGTACACCGCTGAGATAATTTCATTTATCTTCCTCATTCCAAAATAGATGATAAACATTCCTTCCTTCTTCGAGACAATATCAAAGTCTCCCTTCAGTCTCCACACCCTTCTTACCCAGGAAACAAAGTGGGGGTAGAACAACCTCTTCCCCATGATGTACATAGATACCAGGAACTCTTATACGTCCTTCAACATACTATATTCCTCCATATCCACCCTAATGATATTTCATCCCTCTTTCCAGATAGGCTTAGAAAAAATTATTTCATTGCACTCATTCATCTATGTTGGAAGACTTTTTATGATCTGAGTCTAGGATTTTACATCCTTATGTTCTTCTCCATCTCTCCTCTCATTCTCATTGTTGTTGCTAGAAGTAGGGGTTTGCAGTGGCATGGTAGGGATAGTGGTATTGGTGGTGGTTGTGTCATGGACATATGTTTTAGATGCCATGGATGTTGGTCCTTCTTTGAATAGCTTGGTGATTGCCAGACAAACTCTAGGAGACACAAGAGGTGTGGATATTAGTGTATCTATTGATTATATTTATATATATCATTATATATATGTATATGTATATATATGGATCGAAATATGGTAAATTTAGTCCAACTATACATAAAAATATAGAAGGTCAAAAGAACAATGTAGCCAGTGCTAGAACCCATACACACAAGACACTAATTACATTTATTCTTCTTTTCAGTCATGCAATTTATACATTTACAAATTTTATTTCAATTCTATACTCATCTAATATTTTCCCCCATGTCTTATACTATTTCTTTCACTACAGTTATCAAAGTAGAAAGCTGAAAAAGATGTCTTTGTGTAATTGTTGCTTTTAATGCAACGTGTCCTTCATACTTTGATGTAGCTACAACTTTGTTTCCAGAGATGCCTGTAGCTTTTCCATAACCTTTCCACAAATTTGCACATCCCAAATAGAAGGTATCCCTTCTTTTACACATAGGATACAAATTGTATCCTCCTCATCATTCCATCAATGAATTTTATCTTTGGTAGCCAAGGATCCATGCACCACCTTGTACATAAAAAACCCCATTTTGATATTTGGTTCTTGAACCAAACCTTTTTAGCCTATGGACATTTCCTACTTTTACTTCTTATCCACTCCCATAAATCTTATTTCTCTATCAACAACTTCTACATATTGTCATCTGAAATAAAATTACATTTGAGTATTGCCACATGGATGTCATGACATTAATTATTCTTGAATATCCTTCTCTTGTTTTGGAAATTAAGTCCAATCCTTTAGGATATCTATCACACATCCATTTCCCCTAGATTGGTGTAGGATTTTAGAATTTTATTATTCTACATAACATACCCCATATTGCTATATCTATCACCATTTTTAGTCAATCCCCTTTGAGTAGCGCCAGTCTAGCATACTTCATTGGGTGAAAGTTTCTTCCCCATAAGAAATCAACTATCATAATTTCCATTAAATCAAGAACTACATATGGTATTTCACCTTGTTGCACCTAGAAAATAAGAAGAACCTCGACTGTAGACTTTATCAATGATGCACATCTAGCCATTGATTTTTTGAATTAGCAATTTACTCAACATTTCTTCAAGTCTATGGCTACAACCATTGAAGTCTTTCACCAACAACATGCCACCAGCTTTAGGAAATACCAAGTATTTTTTTGGGAGTTGTCCCACTTCCACCCTCATTGATTTAGCAAGTCTTTCCAACATATTCATGTAGTTCTTGGAGAAATATTTTTTCTTTACTTACATTGACATGTAGTCCAGTTTGTTGTCCAAACTCTAATAATATATTCTTCAAATTTTGGAGCACCCATGTCTTTGCCTCTAAGAAGATCAAGACAATATCCACAAAGATGAGATAATTCATCAACTTCTCCCCATAAACTATGTAGGATTGGATTACCTTTGTCTTTTCTACTTTCTTCATCTTCTATTTGAAGTATTCTGTGACTATTGTGAACACAGAGGGGATAGTGGGTCTCCTTGTCTCAACCCAATTCTACCTCTAAACATTTTCATTTATGTACCATTAACTAGAACAGAGAAGCTGGTGGTTTCCACACACTATTTCAACCACTCTATCCATTTCTCATAGAACCACATCTTACTCATAATCCACAATAGTTTATCCCATCTGACACTATCATAAGGTTTTGAAATGTCCAACAGCAAGTCTGCTTTTCTACTTCCCCTCTATACATTGTAATCAAGCAAGAGCACATCTTCTAGGAGGGAATAGTCATCTATACTTCTCACGGTTACAAATGCTTCATGATTATCAAAAATTATATGCGGGAGTACCAACTTTACTTTGGATGCTGAGATGTTTACAATATCATATATTGCACCAAACAACAAGCAATCAGATTGAAATCAACACGTGAGGTAGTTACCTTCTTCTTAGGAGTGAGCATAATGAAAAATGATTGTCCTATCTCACCATATTCCTTCTATCCATGAACCACTTTATGTAAGCAATAAGATCCTATTTAACAATGTGACATACCATCTTTTAGAAGTAGGTGTCTAATCCATCTGATCCCAATCATTTTTGTCCCCTATACTCCAAAATTGCATCTTTGATCTCATGTTCATTGGCCTCCCTTGTTAGGATATTGTTATGTGTGCTAGTGAGTGGGTAATTCCATTCTATCTCTTCCTCTATTATTTATCCATTGTCCTATGTATTATATAAATCTTCATAAAACTGTATCGCTTACTTTTCAATACCTCTTATTTGTTGACAATGTTTGCTCCTTGATCAGTTAAATGAGATATGATATTTCTTGGTTCTCTTTTTTTCATGAAAAAGTGATAAATCTTGGTATTTCTATCTCCATCTATCACCCATTTATCCTTACTTCCTTTCCAATAAATTTTTCTTTTGATCTTTTAATATCTTCTAGCATCTTCTTTGATTCCATATCCTATAAGATGAGTTCTTTATTTAGGGGATTAGTCAATAGTCTTATCCTCACTTCTATGCTTTCTTTCTTTGTCTCTATCAATAGATTTGGGACATTAACTTCCTCCTTTGCCCACCTCTTCAATGTGGTCTTTGTGTGCATGAGTTTCTTACAAAATATGTACATTGTATTCCCTCTAATTGATGTGCCCCATATCTCCCTTATCACATCTTCAAACCCCTTTCAGTCAGCCCAGTAGTTTAGAAATCTGAATGGTATTCTTTTCTAACATTTTCAACCACCTACATGATGATGGGTGCATGATCATTCATCTCATATATATATATATATATATATATATATATATATATATATATATATATATATATGGGTGTCGATTCAAATCTAACGAGGGAAATCAACTTATTTACCCATTGGCCCATGTCTTTTAAGTTCTGAAATAAATTACTTTTGATGCAATCAATGTCTTCTCCCTTTCATCATGCTACATTGCCTCGTAAATTTCCCTTGTGTAAATCTCACTTGCATGAATCACCATCACTTACAGGACTCAATGGTGACACCTTCTTCTTGCCACTTGAATCTTTGCTCACAAGTCACCACTACTTACAAGACTCAGTAGAAACATCTTCTTCTCTGCCACTTGGATCTCTATCATGCGAATCATCACTACTTATAAGACTTAGTTGTGATTTCAACCCAACATTCTAAGGTTCTAACATTATGATTTGCTTGTGTCAACCTTGATGTAGCCATTTTTGGTTGTATTTCTCTTTCAATTTCTCTTTTCATTGGCATTCCAGAAGGATTACATAGATTTTTTACTATTCATTTATGCTAGTAGGTTTTGACATTCAGTTGTCATAAGAAATTTTCTATCTTAATCTACTTTCAGATGGAACAATTTCCTTGTCTTTATCATAGATACTAATAGGTTGTTGTTGTTATTAGTAGATATGGCCTTTCTGCCCAAATATCTTATAACCATGTCTCTCTTTTTAGTGTATGTGTGTGGGTCCATTACACTACATTGCCTTCATTTTACTATATGTATGTGGTTCCATTACAATGCATTGCCTTTTTCTAATCTGTGTGGTTCCATCACAATACAATGATTTCAGCTACTCTGTGTGTCTTGATTACAATCGACCACTATCATTTCCTAAAGGTGTGTCACAATTACAATTTTCTACTTTTATTATAGAACATGTATCACCCTTAAAATTTTACAAATTTTGTTAACTATCTATGTGTCTCCAATACAATGATACAATCCCTAATCATGTTGTTGTTAGTTCCTTAGTGTTGGTATCAAGTATTCATGTATTGTAATTTATTAATGTCATTGTGCAAGTTTAATTTGTGAGTTTGTTTATTTTTTTGATCCCAATCATGATATTGATTTTAACAATGCTATGATTGGTTGTGATGGTAATCTACATTCCTCTTCATCTATTGACTCTGAGATAATTTTTGCACCTAATGTCCCTAGTATTCAACTTGTTTTTTAAAGTTTAGATGATGGTGCAACTTTTTGTTGTATATACACCGATTTGATTTGTTTTAATGTAAGGAGATATGATTATATTTATCAAGGTTGTACTAAGACTTAATTGGATGAAGACTTGGTTTGTGATAAATAAGGTTAGTTTAGGAATTTGGTCTCTCGAGTCCAATTTGTGATGATGTGTTGGTAATCTGCATAAGAATTTGTTCAAAAAACATAAACATTCTATAAAAAGGTGAGGGCTCAAATCCATGATCGGGTTCACATTGGAAAAGTCCTCCTCCAAATAGGTTGTTGGTGCATTTGTTAGGGAACGCAATAGTGATATTGTTGAATCTCCTCACATGTGCTACTTAACGTGTAGCTCATCACTTACCAAAGCAAAACAAGCATGATTTCTTCCATGTTTTGAGCTAGTATACCTGTGTCTAAGTAGCTTGTATTAATAGCATATTAGTCTAGTGGTTATGATAAGTTTACATTTACAAGTAGACAAGCTCATGACACCTTAATAGAATGACAAAAGAGTCTTCTAATCATGATGTCGACATGGTGTTAGAATAGTTTACAAACTTAAAAGTGTTGTATTTTAATTTTTTTATATCTATCAAAAAGATTTTGATGGTTGTTTGGCTCTCCTGATTTGATCTTAGCCGATTCTTGTTGATGACTATGCACTTTTTGGTGATGCTATCATATTTGATACCACTTTCAGTACAAATAAGTACTCAATAGTTTTTGGCAAGTTTGGTGGTGTTTATCAGCATCACAAGACAGTGTTATTTTCTTAGTTTTTGTTGTTAGATGAAAAGTATGATTCCGTATTATGGGTTTTCAAGCAATATCTTTCTTGTTTTAGTAAAGGGACAATCTCGATCATCATTGATCAAGATCTATCAATGAATGATTCTATTATACTATGTTTCCATCATGTAAGCATTACTTTTGTAGCTGGCACATTTTGCAAAAAGTTCACTACAAGGTTGGTGAACTTCTTAACAAGGACCACATAATTAGTGTTTTGGCTAATTGTTTATGGAACATAGATGATCCAGACAAGTGTGATGATAGATGGAGTTTTATAATTGAAGACAATGGGTTGTTGTCTATTCCTTAGTTTTATAATGTGTTTTCTCAATTGTGAAAGCGGGTTCCCTATTTTGTGCATGATTCTTTTATATTGGTATGATAATAACTCAAAGGAGTAAGAATATGAATTCGTTTATCAGTAACCAAGAAAATAGCTGGAAGACTCTATTTTAGCTTATTTGTAGCTTATTTTCCTATTTGGGGGGTGTAAAATTATAAGTATTTTGATAACATGTACAACAATCATCCCTTGGATTCATTATGGCTTTAGAGGATGGAATGAGAGGTTTCTACAGAAAGTCTATTTATAAGATCTTTTAATATGAAGTTCATCAAAGTTGGTTTATAATGTGAAGGAAACATCTGATAAAGGTGTGTTTGAAGTCTATCATATTGGCAGTTCTAGTTGTCCTTGTGTGTTGAAGAAAGATTCATGCACATTGATAATTTTCATGTTGGAACTCAAAGGAATTTCATGCAGACACACTCTTAATTAACTAAAGAGTCATGATTATGTGTACTTTTGGATCCATATATATCAATGAGGTGGAGCGAAGGGTACAGATACTACCCTTTGGCTTTTGGAAAGGTATTTGTTATGTATTCATCTACCATCAAGACCCTTCACTTGGTATCAACTTGCCATACAATTGTCATCATTGCTTGTATGAATAACTATGTGGACCTCTGTCATGAAAAGCTCCTGGTTTAATTTGCAAAAGGAGCTTTTGTATTTAGATAACTCTGATGTTGTTGACATCAATTATAGTATATCTTCTTCATCTATTATCAAGGTTCATCTCTCTAGTATTAGTAGAATGAAAGGTAGAGCTATAGGTAATGATTTACAATATATATCTAACATTGAAATTTCTTTATATAAAGGAGGTAGTGTAAGAATTGCTTGCAATATGGTTTTAATCATGATAGTAGAAATTTTTCCTCAAAAAGATAGGTATGTGTTTGTTACCATTTTATACAAATATCTATTACAACTCTCCATGATTGACATCGAGCTGGTGCATGAACTGATTATGACTCCTTTTTAGAAGTTGACAAGGTGTTTGTGCTAAAGAAGTTGTTGTTCTTGTTGGATTTGTTATGTTGTTGTTGTTGTTGGACTTGACTCATGTAATTATCTATTTTTGTTGGATTTGGAATGTGGATGCCAAATTTATAATGTTGTTGCTAGATTTGAAATGATGATACCTCTATTAGATTTGACTCATCTACTTTTTTATTGTTGTTATTGGATTGTTGCTACAACAATGTTGTTAATGTCTTGTTGTCTAATTGTTTCTTGTAATAAGAGAGTTATGTGATATTTTGTTTGGTTCCTGAGTCATCTTAATATATAATTTGATTGTGTTGAGTGAGGTCTACATCGTGATAGTTGTAATTAACAATCAATTATGATACAGTTTTATAAAAAATCATTCTATTGACTTGTGTTTGTATCAAATTTAACTATATTAAGATGAAATCTAGTTCATTATTAAAAATTTAGTTGTATTTTGGATGGATATTGATTATATAATGAGAGTTATTCTCATATAGAGTATAATTGGATAGATACATCCAGGTTGTATTACATAATATGATACTTGATTATAATTTTTGCCATCCTTTTTCAATTTCTCCAATCACGTTATAAGATATTCCTTCTTGTTACAATTTAGTCAGTATCAATGTTTCAAAAAGCATTTTTTCATGTGTGGTGTGGCCCACTTTCTAGACATGACAAGCATTATGAGACCAATATGTGGCCATGGTTGCATTTTTGGTCTTGTGCAGGGCATATGCGGGTGTATGCTACAATTTTGAAATTAGAAGTTTTGTAGACTTTTATATCAATATAATTTTCTACAATTACTTACCCACACACCCACACGTACATATGTAATCATATGTATATGTCATAATAACTTTCAATATTTATCTATGTCTATCCATATTTTAGTAATAAATTAATGGTATACTGATATATATTCCATAAACATCTATAAACGTGTACAAGTCTAATATACATATATACATACACACAAATATATATATATATATATATATATATATATATATATATATATATATATATATATATATATATATATATATATATATATATATATATATATATATATGAATGTACGTACGTATGTTTGTATGTATGTATGTATATCTGTGTGTGTGTGTTCTCATGCATGTGAGTATGAATTTCGATAATATGGAAATGCATATATGATATATATCGACATATAGATACTCACATTTCCACATATATGCTCATATTGTATATACATTTATATGTCAATATGTATATAAACATATAATACACATACATATTTCACATATTCTATTTGAGTGTACACATATATGAATATATAAATATATTATACATCTATATCTGTATGGACACTTATATATATACATTATGTTGTGCTCACAAATGAAATGTATAATCTCTACGCTTCATATATATATATGTTTTGTGTTATTAAATTATTAATCAAATCTAAAGATACATATACTCTCACACACACATACACTATAATTGATCGCCTCACACATAACACATACCTCTTTTTAAAACTATGGTCATCCATAAGAAAATCATCAATAGTTACAATTTTATCTTTTGGATTGTAAAACAACTAGCCCTTGTTACATTTATCCCCTTCTTATTACAGTATATCAATTCTCATTATAGAATGCCATCCTTAGTTACTTTTTCTCCGTTTCATGTTTTTTTCATTCTCATTATAGGATGTTCCTTCTTGTTTCAATTTAGCATGTATTATGAATCATTCTCTTAGAAGAGTAGAATGTGATACATACACTTTGCATTATAGAGGATCACCCGTTATAAAAATTTTATCCTTCTCATTACAAAACCACTAGCCCTATTTGCATTATTCTACTTCTCATTAAAAATTCCCTTTTTGTTACTATATGTCAAATCTTCTTTATAATTCATGCATACACATTTGTCTTCCTTTTTATAGTCTTCAACTTCTCAATGCAATTTTACTTTTTTATTACAAATTATATTGATTGTTTATGATCTTGTGCTTCTCATTAAGCTGACACAATGTGCATAGTAAAACAACTATCAATGCTTCTTTTCAATAATCAAATGATTGAATCTCTTGTAATATTTCACCTCAAGATCTAGTATAGGTATAAGATGTTCATGTATATTATGTACTAATGTTCAAACTGTAGTCAAACAGTGATTCGGATTTTCGTGGACATGCTCAAAGAAACTTCAAGTAAGAGAAGGGAAGAAACAAATCAAATGACATTGCTTGAAAACATTTGTCCTGGTAAGAATACAATACAAATAAAGTTAAAATGATCTGAACTTAAGAAAATTTTGAATCATTTTTAGTCAAAATTTTGTGTTTCTTGTAGAAAAAAGTACATGTGAGTGTATTTAATATAAAAATTGAGATTATAAGACAACTACCAAGTCTTTTCAACATCACAAAAAGTGATTTCTAGAAGATAGATTCATTGTTCACTATTATGAATAATGGCATGCATTGGCATTTGTTGGAATCTAACTTCAAAGAACAAAAATTTCGGACAATCAACTCCATTTTAAGAAAATAGGCTTACAAGAGAGGTGCATATATGGTTAAGTACCAAGCATTTTTTAAAGAGAACTATACACCTGATTGTAAAGTGAATATATTTTATGACATACATTTGTTATTTTTTTAGGTCGGATGGTTATTGGAATACTTAAGAATATTGCCTACAAAGGGAGCCAGGTATCTCAATGGAAAGTTGAATTTTTTGATTGACCACAACATGAAGAAAATGAGGTGGATTGTGGAGTGTTTTTTATGAAATACTTGGAATGCTTGGTTAATAGACATATTAGAATCTTTACAAAAGAATCAATTCCTATGATATGGGGTGATATATTCCACAAGATGATGAAATTTGGGAAATTGAAGAGCATTAAAGAAATGCAAGAGTCAAAGATGAGAAATCAAAAAATAAAAGAGTCAAAGGGGAGCATTGAAAACATGTAAGAGTCAAAGGGGGAAGACCAAAGATGATCTTTATAATGATGTTTGAGGATGTTTTTTGATGAAGATATATTTGACCAAATTTTAGTTGTAGCTAATGTAATCATCTGATTTTCAACTTCAAGAAGATAGGAATGCAATTATATTCTAAAAAATGTTCAATTGTTTGTTATGTTTGAAGGTGTCACTTTCATGAAGTAATCAATATGGTTTATATAAATCTATTATGGTGTTAAGGCAACACCTCTTTCTGTGGAAATTAGAACTAGATGCTTGTGAAGATGTTTTGCTATGTTGTTGTTACCCTAACTTCTCTGGGTTGTGTTTTGACGCTTTTTGTATCATTGTCTTGGTTGTTGTATTTGTGTTGGGGTGTCACTACCACCTATCTATTGATTTATTTTGGTGATGACTTCCATTCAATAAGTAGAATTGATATATTGTAGATATAAAACAAGATCCCAAATTACGATCCCTTCTTGACATGTAGAACAAGTGTTAACCCAATATATTAAATCAACTTTATTATATTTATGTATCACATATTTTTTGTTTTTTGTTGTCATACACTTTTGTTAGTGTTCTCCTTCAGTTTATTTATTATTTCTTTCACCCTTGAAGTATTCATAACCAATGGGTTTGTAGTCCTTTCCTATATTTATGTTAGATTTACAAGGATTGGTAATATCATTGTTATGCACTTATTGTGATACTCAATTAGAGATATATACAAATAATAGATGTGTACTTACCACTGGATCCCTTCTAATCTTATGTTTTATTCAATGCTTCTAAGTTTGCTTTTAGATTCTTTTCATCTTGGCAATTGTGTTCATTTCCTTTTTCTTTTGTTGCATGTGTTTTTTGTTTACCTACTATTAGAACTCCAACTTTGGTGGTTTCTTCTTTCCCTATTGTTGGAACTTTTTGTATTCTCAGGGGTGTATGTTCTATAGAGATGAAATTTAGTGGACTGAATTGCGGCAATTCCTCATTTGAACTTCACATTTTCTCCTTAAATTGTTATCAATCTCTTCCTCCAATTCAAGCACCATCCCTTTTAGCATCTTTTTGCCTCTAGTACCTCCGATGTTTTTTGAAGGAATTAATTGTGTACATGTCTTTTTTATTTTCTAGATCATCCTCAAGTGACTTCATTTTATCTACCAGGTAATCATTTCTTGTGTCAGATTCTTCTTCCACCTATTTTCTTTTTCCTTTGACTTCATGCTCCTCCCTTGGTGCATACCCTTGGACTTGCAATGTGGGAACTTTTTTCCACGTGATATAGAATGGTATATCTTTTATTGCTTTTCAATCATATCCATTATCCACCTTCATATTATTTAGTACTTGAAAGGACTATACAAAGAAGATTGAAATATAATTATGCATTTTGTAATAGAAATAATATTAATGTTTTACTAAATTTTTTTGTAATGCATAGATGATTTTGTAGAATAATGAAAATTTGTGTACACAAACATGCATTTTGTATGACAAACAACATTGATGTGATATAGACAAACATCATTCGATAGGAATAAAAAATTATGTATTAGAAACAGCGATTCTATAACACAAACATGAAAATCATACTAGAGATAACATTTATGTATTAGAATCATATAGTTTGTAATGAAAATAAAGCTTACATAATACAAGATGAGCATTTTGTAACAGAGAAAACAACTGACTACTACAAACATATATTGTGATAGAGACAATTATAAAATATAACAATATATTTCATAATACAAAACAAATTCAGTAATATAAAAGTGCATTTTGTAATAGAAACAACGTTTACGTAATTTACTTTTATCTTATCTTTTCCTATTGATTTTTTTCCTATTCAATGGATCATCCATTTCTTAACCTTGGGCTTTGCATTCTTGTATTTGTATTATGCAATGTTTGTCATCTCCAGTATCCAAACTTGCATTTAATTGTAAGCCGCTTTTGTAGTTAGTACATTTCAATTTGTTGAATGACTTAAGAAGGAATATACATAAGTAAAATTGGTTTTTGTACTTACATATAAGAACAAAATACAATCAATGGCTTAAATAGTCTTCCTTCTTGTTATTTCTAATGATCTCCTTATCTTTATTTTTTTTTCTCCATCAACTAGAAATTTTCTTATGTACCACCTTTGCCCAATTTAGGGAAGGATTTCTTGTCACATCATTGAGATAATGCAAGTTATACAACAATGTGCATTGTATCCTCTGTCTGGCACAAGAAATGTTACCACGACGTACAACATCCAACATCTACACATATTTTGGCAATCAACCTTAGTATCACCACTCATCATTTTTTCCATGTCTTGGAAATGTTTTCCTTGTACAACAACTTCAGTTGCTTCATCCTTTTCTCCTAGAATGCTTATTTCCTCTCTATCTTATTTTTCATTTTGGAAAACATTTCCTCCCCAACCTTCCTAACTACCTCAGAGTTTTTGATTGGCTCAATATCAATGCCCATATATGATATTCTAGAATGACATCAACATCTTGATTATCATTTTCACTCTTAAAACCTTCACCATTTAAAGCTCATGACTACCCATAAATTTCTCAATAATGTCATGTAAAACTCCAATTTTAGCTTTAAGTTGTCTCATATAGGCGTTTTTGTACTCTTCATTATTTTAAGTTATTTTTCACTAAAGATTAGTCCATTCCAAATTTCAATATATCCATTGAGGTAATATCGACAAATAAAAAATTGTACATTAGCATTTGTGTAGAACACTTAACATAAGTTCAATATTCTAAGCATATAACCACTCATACTATAATAACTGAAATGGAAGTTATGAAAATGTAAACACAATACATAATTTTTTTTGAATGTGTGCCATTTTAGAACCATTATATTTTATCATTATAGTTTTCTTTGATAGA